>PYAF01000524.1:133780-168418 GCA_007407185.1 Glycine tomentella | reverse complement strand
TTCTCTCACTGTCATGTTATATAGAATTAAATTTAATGAATGTTATTTTTGTAAAAAAATAACTAATACAATAAATATTTTAGATTGAGTCTTATAAAAATGTTCAAATTATAATTTTAATTTGAAATTGACTTTTAAATTCAAATATTTATCTTTATATTAATAAAAAATTATTATTGAAGCAATTTTTCCTTCTAAAATAGGAATGCATAAGTATTTTTTTTCCTTTATATTTTATTTTTTAATTTATTAAAATAAATAATTAGATTATAAGCTAATTGAAAGCTTAAAAGGTTTATAGTAGTTAAAAAGCTAAATTTTATATAAATTTTTTTGAGAGAAAGCTAAAAAATTATAAATTAAACGTGCATACACACGTGAAGAACATAGCTAACTGCCAATATTAAAAAAGCTGCAATACTTTTCTGTTCTCTAATGGTTAGTTTGGGAAAGAAAATGAGAGAAGAAAAAATAGAAGGGAAGAAAAAAAAATGAAAAATAAAATGATTTCTTAAGTTGTTCGACAAAGGAAAAAGAAAAAATAAAATGTAAAATAAAAATTAATAAAGTGTTGATACATGATATTTTTGCACTTTTATTATTTAAAATTTAAAATATGACACTACAAGTCATATTATATATAATTATTTTATTTTTCTTATTATTTTATTCACATATGTTTTGAAAATAAATTATAAAAACAATCAGTAGTTTTTTATTATTTTATTTTAATATTTTTAATTATATGTTTTACATACAAAAATTACTGCAAATCACAGATTTGAAAAAATGCTGCAAAGTTATTTTCTCCCGCTTGTTTTTTTAAGTGGGTTTTACTATTTTTATTCTTTTAATTGCTTTTTGCATGTGTTCCAAATTAGGGGGGAATAATTTTGCTAGTTTTCATTATTTTCTTATTCTTTTGTTACCTTGTCTTATGGCGGATGCTGTAGGCACCATTTTCTTTCGTTTGTAATCGTATTTAATCTTCTGTCTCTGATATATAAATTCAGAATATTGCTATTTTCACCTCTATTTTTCTAAGTATAACCTCATACCCCTCCTTTCCACTCTCAACAATTCATTATGCCTTCTTTTTTTTTTTAAAGAAGTACACCCCTTTCCAAAATTACATATATCTATTCTAGAAATATATCTCCGAAAATATGATTCATAGTTTCAAAAATATACCTAAGGACTAAGTATATATTTTTCAATAAAATATCAATTAAGAATTAAAATGGTTGACGGGAAATAAAAAAAGATGACAAACACTTATCTTATATCTATGTTTGTTAATTTTATTTTCATCCTATCATTAGCATTTTTTAAATCTTATCTAAAATCTTATTTTTATTATTCTTCAAACTCTAATTTTAAATTATCTTCACTATATATTCATTATATAATATTGAATTTTCATCATTATTATATACTATTTTGTGTTTTCTTTCATGTGAAGTTGCATTTCAAGATACGTTTATCATTTACTTCATATATTATACACCTTAATTACAAAATAAATCTTTTGATGATGGTTTTTTTTTCCTTTGAGTATTTTCATTTAGTTTCTAATAAAGTTTACGTCAACAATTCAAGCCACAACGACTCTTAAATACTTTGGTTGATGTATGATTTATTATTACCATAAATGTCTTTTTAGAGAATAATATATATCATTCTGAAATAATTTTTAATCGATTAGTTTATTTAAACTTATTTGTTAAAATAAATATTTATTTAATTAAACAAACAATTTTCTATTTTTTTAGTATATTTATCTAAACTATTTATACTAAAAAAACAATTTATCTGCTTTACTTCTTC
Organism: Glycine tomentella; assembly: GCA_007407185.1. Taxonomy (NCBI): domain Eukaryota; kingdom Viridiplantae; phylum Streptophyta; class Magnoliopsida; order Fabales; family Fabaceae; genus Glycine; species Glycine tomentella. Next base: position 166,591 of record PYAF01000524.1, on the reverse strand, counting down.
AAAAATTATTTATATAAGAAAAATTTTATTTTAAAATATATATTTTTTAAATTTAAACAAACTCACCTAATATTTGATCTAGAAGACCACAAGGCATGGATTGGATTACTTCTTCCTTCCACTGAAGCATACTTTTGATTTTGAAGTACACGTTTTTACTTTATTGTTGTAGTGGTTGTTCTTAATGTAAATTAATAGAATCTAAACTATAAGATAGTGGATCTTACTAATTTTGTCTACCTCTTACTAAAGGTTCAACGGATTCAATCTAATCTAGTGGAGTGTTTCCGAAGCATGATTGAGAGCACTTATGAACCAAGAATAACTTTTTACTTTTTAACGCTAAGAATATTATTAAATAATAAATAATAGTGATTCACCAACTAAAATAATATATATATATATATATTTGTTTCTTTTATAACTCAAATAAAAATTAATTTTAAATCATTAAATCTAATTAAAATATATGTGTTAAAATTATTTTTAATTACAAATTTTATATTGAAAGGTGAGTGACATTGAGAGAAATTAATTTTAAATATTTATCAAATAGATGTCGAATAATTATAAATAATATTTTTCCTTGATGTAAAAACTTCTAAGAAAGTAAGAATCTTTCTAGGACAATCTCTATGAAGAGAATTAGGTTTGTCCGATTGTTTTATCATTTTATTTATGTAAATATAAATTATAAGAAGAATAATTTTAAATTATATTTAATATTTAATAATTCTTTTATTCATTAAATATGTTTTATATTTTAAGATATTATTAATATTATTTTTTTATACTTTCTGTACAAAATATTATAAAAAATATATTTTATGGTTTTTGTTGTGTAGATATATCCCAAGTCACCACCCAAAGTGGAAGGTTGAACACGCCTACCCGATTGATTGCTAGCAATAAAATGCAATGTCAAATTAGATGCAGGAAGTCATAAGAGTCTCTTTGACTAAGCCTTTTCAAAAGCATTTCTACGAGACAAAAAAAAGAAGAAAATGATAATAGATTCTAAAATGAGTTTTTATTAATTAATTTATAAAAATTCTCCCATATAATTTTACTAAAAAATAAGAAAAATTTATAAGTTAACTGATGATTAACTAATAAATAATTCATTTTAACTTAACAAAAAACTTATTTCATTTTTTTTATTTCTTTTTCCTAAAAATGCTTTTAAAACAACTTACTCAAACACTATTTAACTTAATTATAACCGTGTATCTAACAAAAGATGCAATAAAAGTTAGTAGTTTGTACCAAAGATGACTTAACTTCAAAAAGGTCTCATTACATAAGATTAGTAAAAAAAAAAATTGATAATAGATATAAATTTAATTGTAAATTACGAATAATATATTGTCGTTATTTTTTCTTAATTTGCTTATGTTTAAATCGAAATGTAAATAGGTTAAATTTCCTTAATTTTAAGGTTTTATAAGTTTTTAGATAAGTAAAAAAAAATTAGATATGTAAATGCTTTTAAAAACATCATGATTATTTTTTGGTTCAGCACAAAAATCATGATCTTTTTTAAACATATTTGGCCACGATTTTTAATAAATGTAACCTATGCCAATGAAACATATTGAAACGGTAATTTTTTTTAGAGAAATTGTCAGCACAAGAGTAGGCAATGATATCACTATTTCAGAGAGATTCATTACACTAGATTGTGGAAATCCTAAAGCAACCAATTGTTGCAGCATCAAGCTCCCCATTTGTAAAGGTAACTGATAAGCTACCGTCAAAAGGTAAGTTTCCGAAAAAAAGAGTAAATGTGGAGAGAAAAAATCAAAAGGGAGGTTATTTAGTAAAATGGAAAGCTATAAATAACATTTACCTACACACAAAATATATAGAAGGCCCAAGTTTTACACCACTCTAATAGTATGCCTTTAGCTAGTTAGCTTGCACCCAACAAAACAGGTTACCTTTCTTGTGGATGGGGAGGAGGTGCATATGTATTTTTCTTATCTTTTTAAAATTATTTAAAAAAAAAACCAAAAGAAGCCTTTTGTAATAAGAGTATTTTTAATTTTTAATATGAAAGCCCCCACAAGAGTAATTAGGAAAAAGGCCTAAAAAGGAATGACTTGAAAAACATTTGGACACCTCTTGAAGTGCATAGTCACAACTCAAAGCACAACCTTGTTGCAACACAAATGTAGCATGGCCCTCCATAACCTTGTTATAGCACAAATGTAGCATGATCATGCTTTAAAATCGCTATAACAAAGCCTTGTCATGCACAACATAGTCGTGTGCAAATTTCACAAATGATTACTCAACATCATTTTCAAGTACGATTGTGCTAACTCAATGAAGGCATAAGGAGAATTTGAATTTTGAAAAGTTTGCTCTTTAAGCACAACCCTAAATTAGAATGCTGGTTATAAATAGAAAATGAAAAGTCAGAGTTATTTATCTTTTTACTTTGTTACCAAAATAGAATACCGAGTGAAAAAGTGACTCTGAGATGGATTGAGGATTAGGAAGAATGTAGGGATCATCATGGGGGCTCCATTATTAATCTCTATGTATTGTTTAACTATTTCATGCTTATGACTAGCTAAAACCCTTAAGCTAGGATTGTGATGTAGTTATATTTGTGTATCCCAAGTGTTTATTTGAATGAAATTCTCTTGTTATTGAGTAATATAATTTCTTCACTGCCTTGGATTGTTATTTTAGAACTGGCCACTCTAAATTTGGGTTAATTATCTGTCAATGATCATTTACTTGTGATTAATTGTATTATGGAGAAACTAAATTCGTATAACATTGTATTACCAAACTTGTTTATATGAATTTCCAATTATATTAATAACCTTTGATCAACCTCTATGCGACTTAACTTTTTACCTAATTTAAGGCTTATATGAAAAACTAAGAATTAAATTAGGGAAATAGATCATGACCAAAGGTTAAAGAATGAAATTAAGAGGTAATTGACAATTGAATTTTACTTAGGGTTCTCTAAGAATAAAAATTGGAAGAATTAAAAGTATACATGAAATTACAATATGAGGTTCTCCTATATGGAAGTTTCTCTAATCATAATTGCTTGCTTGCTTTTATTTTGTTTTATGTAAAGTGATTGATCACTTTTTTCAAACTACCAATCAAAAAACCAAATTATTAGTTACTAATGATATTGAATTATTAATTTTGGAACTCCCTCTAATCTTTTGGGTTTGATATTCAAACTTAAAGTTCATTGTTTTTTTCGCATAGGGTGTGCTTGCTCTTAAGTAGACTGTTTTTACATACATCAAATGACTATTTAGTAAGCATTTTAGTAGGTTGTATGCTACTTTTAATATACAATAAAAAAATATAGGTGATATTTTGAGAATGAATTTAAAACCATGAAAACAAGTCATTTTATTCAAGGCGCACAACTAAAAAAATAAGTCTTCAACTCCATCCCTTATTAATTAGGAAAGAAATACTCAAATTTTTATCCATCATAAGAGAAAGAAAGCAATAAGATTAAATATGTTTTAAAATTAAAGAAATAATAATTATGTCAAAGCCAATATCTTCTAAAGAATATAGGAGTTTACACATTATATGTTACACACATGATTGTTGTTGTCATCTTAGGAGACTACAAAATAGAAATTATCATTAGGTTGGACCTACTCCAATGGTGTCGAGTGAAAGTTTAGCTAAGAAAAATGGAAAACAAAAAAGTGACATCAATGAATAGAATCTTAAAATCATTCAAAATTTGTGAAAGTTACATTTGATTAAATTCTTATGAGTTTAATAACAAAGCTACACACATTGATTATTGTTTTAGAAAAAAAATGTGTGATAAAAATAAGGACAACAATATGCAAAAAAATCAAGGAAAATGAAATAATTAGGACAATCATTGAAGATCAATGAAATATTTAATTTGTAAATTTTGAATAAAAATAACAAAAAAAACATAAATGAAAATAACTATGTACTTGAGTTCTATAAAATTATTCATTTGGTTGTTTCAACATCGCAAAGTCAACCCATATGAGGTTGTTAAATAAATGCAATAAAAAAATATATTTTCCCTAGTATAATAATTGGTTATATGTGCAAATGCTTTCCAAGACAAACTCTAGTATAGTTACAACCAACATGCATGCAATGCATGGAAATCACGTTGGCTCTCATGCAAATAACATTATGGATATGAATAAATGATTTAGTTTCAACTTTTAACAACGATGATGGTGGGAGAGGAAAAAAAACTTATGTCTTTATTTATGAAAGATGACAACAATTAATTGTCATGGAATTTGGAGAAATTTAAGTGGCAAATATCATGGAGATAATGGTGGATACTTCTTTGATGCATTGTCATATATTGTGGATTAAGCGATCTTTTATATCTTGTTTTTACTTCACCATAAGAAATTCACAATAAATAGTCAAGCTAAAAGGCAAATTTAGGAACTTATTTTAAAATGTAAGTCATTTTTGTTTCTTCTTGAATGAAATGCATGTAATTTTCTCTAAGATTGAGAAATTTTGATGTTCCTATTTGAAAATGCAAAGGCTACTTTAGGGGTATTTGTGTTTTTGCTTCTTATTGATGGTCAGTAGTCTCTTTCAATCAATCATAGTTCAATTAGTTTATTTCAAATTGATTAATGATTGATGTCGAATTTGATTTTATGTCTACAAACAATCATGAAAAATTTATGCTAGTCTTTCTCTATTTAACCCACTTTTTTTTATGAAACTATTAAACTAAAGAATTTTTCTATGCTTCCATGTTTCATTTAATATTGTTGCAACTATTTTTCCAAGGCTTCCAAATTAGAATAGGAACACAAATTCATTTTTATGTAAATTTCTTTGATAAGAACTTAAACATTTACCCCATGTAAAAATCATTACCAAAGACCTCCTAGATAAACCAAATTGAATATTTCTTAACCAACTCCAATTCATAAAAAACATTTCCTCAAGAACTATGACATGCTTCCTTCACCCCCTTTGGATAATCAAGATCTAGACCCAAGTGACTCAAAATACAAATGGACTCATATGACAACTAAAAAAGGGGGTCCATCACATTTATAGATAATATATTTGTGATAAAATGAAAATATGTAAAAAAAACATACATATAGGTTTTAAGAAAATTCAAAAGCTAGATATTATTCTTCACATTCATATCAATTTTTTTCCTTACAAAAGAGCATTTCATGCATTGATGAAGTTAAGTGAAATTAATGTTTGCGAAGTTAACATCCATTATGTGATATTTATCCAACATGTCTAGAAAGGCTATAACATGGTTCAAGGAAAAGCTTCATGCGTTCACTTTATAAACATATAAAATGCCACTAAACTCACTAATAATCATCTAAGGAAAAATTATAGAGTTGTGAAAACAAGTCAAATGACACTACAAAGAGACATTAATTGTGTATGTTAGACTCATATATGTAGTTAATTATCAAACCATGTAATACTCAAAAGACTAAGTTTGATTATGATTACTCAAATATAAAATTCTATTTTATTTACAATTTTTATTATTTTATTAATTATTAAAAAAAGAGATTGAATTCTGACATAATGGTAAAATTGTGTCTTGGTGACTTGTTGATTATGAGTTTGAATTTGAAAATAATCTGCTTGCATATGTAAGGATAAGATTACGTACAATATCCCTTTCTCTTACATTTGCATAACGAGGAATATATGGACAATGGTATACATAGTTTTTATTTTATTAAAAAAATCACTAAAAAAGATAAAAAAATAAAAGGTTGCAAAAGATGTAAAAGAGTGTCGAAAAACCTGATTGAGTGACGAATTGACAAAGAAAGAAGATGCCTCGTTGTGAAAGGTGCAACACATGTTGGAGAAGTTATTGTCGTAGAAGTACTTATAAACCATGGAGGCGACATGAACTGAAGTGATCTTGCTCCTTCTCCCCAACGACTCATAGTTGTTTCTAGCTTTCACTTGCTTCCACAGTCTGGTTTCCACGAAGAATAGTTGTGTGATTCACAGTGTCAAGAATTTTGCCTGCAAGAGAAGTGTATTTAAATGGATGGAAAGATAATAAAGATGAACTTTGGCGTAGAAAAGGGCTAAAAGATCGCAATAATGATTAATGAATCACCGCCATACTTTCGAAGTTTGAATTGTTAAGTTTTTGAATTTTTGCTTCTATCAGTTATAATAATTATTAAATATACTAATTTATTATAATACTTACATTTATCTAAACTTCTTATTACCAAACATCAAATTAGAAGTAAAAAAATTCCAAATGCTCTCAAGTTTCCTTTTGCATTCTCAAACGTTAACATCAAAGTATCAAACCTTAGAGAAAACTATGTGTGTTTCATTCATAAATAAACAAAGATAACTTACATTTATACATAATTTATTGGACTTATCTTTTAGTTTGACTACTTAAAGCTCACTTAAATGTTTTTTTAATTAAGAAAGAATAGAAAAGTTGTAAATTTCTTACAATGAAATACAAATAAGTGATAAAATATGACCTAATTCATGATATAAATATCACAATGCATCTCCAAATGTTACCTTCAAAGAAGTGTTATCATTATCTCTATGTCATCTTTTTTTTAGTTTTCTCACAACTCTACGAAAGTTAAGTTGTCTTCTACATATAAGGACATATGATTTTTTTTCCAAGTCCATATAAGTTTTGTTAAAGGTTGAAACTATATCATTTATTCTTATCCATAATGTTACCTGCATGGGGAGAGTGAATGTGATTTTCATGCATCACGTGCAAGATAGTTGTAACTACATCACTAGAGTTTGTCTTAGGGCTTCCCATTAACTCTTATAATTGCAACTAGTTGTTGCAGTGTTTTGGATAACGATTTGTTTTCTTGTTTATTTAATGACTCAACCTCACATGGGTTGACTTTGTAATGAAGAAACAACCACTTGAATAGTCTTATTGAGCCCTAACCCATATTTTTTCTATTTATGCTCTTTTGGTAGTTTCTTTTATTCAACACTTTCAAATTTAATAATTCATTAACTTTTGATGATTGCCCTAATTATTTTGTTCTCATTGGTTTTTGACAAACATTATCTCTAGGTTTATTTTCATTTCTATTGTTACTTTTTTTTCTCTTGAGACTAACCAATCATTTTGTAGCTTTTCGATTTAATTCTTAATAATTATATCAAATGTATTGTTCATGGATTTAATATGATTTTAAGTATCTTCTATATTGATAAAACCTTGTCCTCTTCCATCTTTTTTGGGTTAAACTTTCATTCCACATCATTAGAGTAGTTTCAACTTAATGATAATTTCTTATTTCATAGTCTCGTGACATGACCATGACAATAACATGTAACATATAATGAGTAAATCCTCATATTCTTTCTTATCCTAATATATTTTCAATTATACTTTTCCAATAATAAGTTTTGTAAGATCAATCTTCATAACATACTCTTCCAAATTTATCGCTATGGAAATTCATTTTGACATACTTGAAGTTAGAATTACTAAGACACTCTTATCATAATAAACTAAGTTTAAACATTGTAAACATACTAAAACTAAAGCGAACTTTTTGTTTTGGATAATAGAAAATGCAAAATTTGGTGTCTTAGTTTGTATTGTGAGATAGTGGTCAAACATTATTCACTTCCATAACTCTCACTTTATTAGTCTTTCAATCAAATTTCATCAAATAAAACTCATTGTCAATACTCTTAATCACATCTACTATTGATTTTCGAAGAAATTTTAATTGATCTTTCGTGATAACATTTTTAAAAACGAGTTTGATTCTCAATGTATCATGCCAAGGAAACATATATAAAACCTTATTTGTTCAAGTGAACAATAAACTTTGATTTATTTTCCATGTTCATATTTTATGAATACAAACTTATTTTTTATTAGATCCATCCTTTTTCTTCGAGAGAGAGGATGATTGTTTCTTCCAATTATTATTTTTTAATTAAGAAAAGCATGCCTCCTCCACGGTTGATTGGAGGATCTCTAATTGTTAAAATCTTGTACATTATTTATAAAAAGAAACATTTTTTCTTTTCTTTCTTTGACAGCTTATAAAAAAAACCATTTTTTAAAAGAAATTTCCGAACAAGATGTGTGGACCTCCAACTCTTGTAACATTTAAAATTATAAAACCTTGCAGCTTCAAGAACACGTGTTTTTTTTTTGTACAACACGTGTTCTTTTTTTTTTTATTTTTGTCCATTTCCAAATTTTGAAATGAGGAATATATACCCTAAATTTGAGTTCCATTTCAGTTCCTAAAAATACATAGGAATTGCAATTTGCATTTAAACAAACACTACTGCCCCCCTACTCTGTATCATGTGGAAAGACCATAATAACCTTCGTTAAATATGTGAATTGGCACGCAAGTGGCAATATGTGTGGTATGTTATAATTTCCTGACTAGGGTTACATCTAAACTTAAGCAGCACCATAGACATATGAAGGTTTATTTTCACTTTTACACTGTATCATACAAATCACCTTATTCCTATAAAACTGGTCCTTTTTAAACCTGTGATGTAAATACTGTACAATAATACAATATTTTTTATGTAAAGAATCCGCAACATGAAATGTGCATCGTTATTTTGATTAGTTGGATTGGTAGGAAAGACGTAAACAAAGGGAATACACAGTTGTTTTTATATTTTTATACGGGGAGTATTATCTACATTGTAATCTTCATGTTTTTTTTCATCGTTATTTGCATTTTTATTCTTTATTTCTCTAAAATATTAGTATTTGCAAATTTCAATGTCTCAATATAAAATTTCAAATAATATTATGATGTTTTTATTTCATTCATTATTATATATCTAAAATTTCAAACATAAATAATTTGGCTTATGTATGATGTATGCTACTCCTTTTTAGAGCTTTGGATTTGTTTTTGAAACAATCTCTTTTAATATACATTTTCTCAATTTATCAATATTTGTTTATCACATTTTTATTCTAAAAAAATAATTGTTAAAAGAAAACAAAAAATCTTATTTAAATCCATCTTCATAAGAAAAAAAAAAGGTTTTGGAATTTGTATAATGCAAGAATTAAAAAATCTGAGAAGCTAAAATCAAGGAGGCTGATATCATGTCTTTCTCTGAAAATATATCTAGCGATGATGTAATAGGATATCTATGTAGTTTTCGTAATGATTCTAAAGGGCAATTCTCGTGATTACTCCAAAAACAAGGGCCACAATACATAAGCATCTCGCATTTTCCTCATGGTCCTCGTCGTCTATGTAAACCGGTTTCATCTAAAATCCACATTTCTCTGATTCTGTGTACTCTCCCGGATCCTCCGTCTGGAATTCTTGTTTTGCCGCGCTCGTGCTTCCGCTTCGGATCCATCTAGCGTCACGAAAAAATCCAGAATTCTGTGTCCGGTTCAGCTCTTTTGGATTTGCTAGATCCTAAGCGCGAACCATTTCGAAGGTATCGCACTAGCTCTTTGCTGCGTTCGTGATGATCCATCGCATTTTCATTTTCAATTCTCCGATCCGTGTTGTTCTTGTAATTTCACGCACTTGATTTCGAAATCGGAAAATTCTTTTACCGGCGGTGATCCCTGGCTTTTTTTTTATTTATTTCTGGATCTGAGTTTTTTGATGCAGAATTCATTGAATCTGTTGCTGCATGATAAATGACATGATGTCATGTTTCTGAAACTTCTGATTTTCCCGATTAATTGCTTTGAAGGCTGCTGATAATCGTTTTGGCTGTGTCTGCTGTCGTTTTGTCATTGTTGAACATCGTTGAAGAATGGCATCAGCGGCGAGTGGGGCCACCGGATGGTACAGGGGAAGAGTGAAGGCGGTTCCTTCCGGGGACTGTTTGGTCATTGTGGCGATCTCCAGCACCAAACCTGGTCCTTTGCCTGAAAAGACCATTACTCTATCTTCTTTAATTGCACCTAGACTGGTACTTTTAGTTATTTGACTTTTTCTCATTGGATTAATTAATCAATTAAGTAATTTAAGGCTCTGTTAATTGCTTTAGTGTTTTTTTTTTTTTTTTTTTTTTTGCGAATTGTTGTAGGCGCGTAGAGGTGGTGTGGACGAGCCTTTTGCATGGGAAAGCAGAGAGTTTCTGAGGAAGCTCTGCATAGGGAAGGTGCGTTGAAAATTGAAATAGAGTTCATTGGTTGATTCAGTTGCTACTACTACTACTACTACTTTGATCTGATTTGAGTGTTGTGGTTTTGTCTTGTTTCTGGTGAAGCGTGCAATGTGTCTCTGATGTGATGGGTTTGTTGGAAATTTTTTTGGAACAGGAAGTAACTTTCAGAGTGGACTACAACGTGCCGTCCATAAGTCGGGACTTTGGAACCGTTTTTCTCGGGGACAAGAATGTTGCCATGCTTGTTGTTTCTCAGGGATGGGTTAAGGTTGAAAGCCGTGTTCTTTGTGTATGGATGAGCCATGTTTGAATATTTTACTTAACCGGGTGATGAATTAAGTTGTTGATTGCCGTTTTGTGCATGCAGGTCAGGGAACAGGGGCAGCAGAAAGGAGAAGTTAGTCCGTACCTGGCAGAATTGTTACGGTTGGAAGAACAGGCTAAACAGGAAGGCCTTGGGCGGTGGAGCAAGGTTTGTTTGGTTTTTCCTCTTTTGAATAAAAGTTTTTTTTTTTTTTTGGTTGACAAAAATTGTAATTAAAGTGTGTTTTTGGCCACAAAAATTGAAAATGGGATGCGTTGTGTACGGCATCTTTGCTGATGTAAAGCAAGTGTTTACTACTGTCATTATCTTGGAGTTGACCTAATTACACATTGCATGTAAATTTACTTGTGCTGTGGTAATGAGCACTTGCATGATCTTGTTTTAAACCCACATTTGATTATGGAATGAGCTTATGCAATCTATTCTATAGATATCGTCTTTCACTGTCATTTAAATTAACAGGATAGGATGATGCTAGAATGAGATGAAAATTGGAGATGTGTAGTGACCGTCCCTATTTAATTTATTGAAATCCCTCATCTGTGTACAATTTATGGTTTTGTGGTGATTTCAGGTTCCCGGTGCTGCTGAGGCATCAATAAGAAATTTACCACCTTCTGCCCTTGGTGACCCTAGTAACTTTGATGCTATGACTTTTTTAAATGCAAACAAGGGATTGCCCATGGAGGCGGTTGTTGAGCAGGTTCGTGATGGCAGTACACTCCGAATCTATTTGCTCCCGGAGTTTCAGTTTGTCCAAGTTTTTGTTGCTGGAATTCAGGTATGTTTCAAATTCTGTTGCTATTGCTACTTGCTACCATCTTTATTCGCACATGCAACTAATTGTTTTACCTTTACCCCAGGCTCCACAAATGGGAAGGAGAGCTGCACCTGAAAGTGTTGTTGAACCAGAGTTGACATCTGATGACACCAATGGAGAAGTTCCTGGGGAACCTCGAGCCCCACTTACATCTGCACAAAGGCTTGCAGTTTCAACATCTGCTGCTGAAACTGCAGCTGATCCTTTTGCACATGATGCTAAATTTTTCACTGAGATGCGTGTATTGAATCGAGATGTGAGTAATGTGCTTCTATAAGTTATATTGATTTTGCATTTCTGAAAATTTTCTAATCCAAATGGGATGTAGGTTCGGCTTGTCCTGGAAGGTGTCGATAAGTTCAGCAATTTAATTGGGTCTGTGTATTATCCTGATGGTGAATCAGCAAAGGACCTGGCATTGGAGCTTGTAGAAAACGTATGTGATTCATTCGTGTGGGGGTGATATTATCATGAGTTATTTGCTCTAAATCAATTAGTGTTTCATGGTGGACTGAATGTGCTTACTTCCATGATTTTGTACCGTAATATTACTTCATTGGTTTATTTGAGACTGAAACAAGCTTTTATCCTGTTGTACTTGTAATTAATGTGTGTGCGCGTGTGTGTAGTTTTCTAGATGGAGAATTATAATGTTTTCCCCATATAATCATATACTGAGTATCTTTCCCTCTTCAAATTTGCAATCAAATAGGGTTATGCAAAATACGTTGATTGGAGTGCAAATATGATGGAAGAAGAGGCAAAGCAAAAGCTGAAGACTGCGGAGTTGCAGGCTAAGAAAGACAGGTTAAGGATGTGGACAAACTATGTACCACCGCCTTCAAATTCAAAGGCAATTCATAACCAGAATTTTTCTGGCAAGGTAAATAATGCTCAATCATTTATCTATGCCAAATAGTCAGTCTTCATTCATGTAAGCATACGTCTTCATTCATATAAGCATTTTAACTTGAGTTTTACAGGTGGTTGAGGTTGTGAGTGGAGATTGTATTGTTGTTGCTGATGATTCCATTCCATATGGTAGTCCTCTAGCTGAGAGGCGAGTTAACCTTTCAAGTATTAGGTGTCCAAAAATGGGCAATCCTCGTCGAGACGAAAAACCAGCTCCCTATGCCCGTGAAGCAAAGGAGTTCTTGAGAACACGTCTCATTGGTCGTCAAGTATGAAAATATCTCATGTTACCTTCTAATATCATTTTTGAATTCAGTTGTAATTGATTACTCCTATCTTTTCAGGTTAATGTTCAGATGGAATATTCTAGAAAGGTTTCTCCTGCAGATGGATCTGTAGTTCCATCAGCCGCTGATTCCCGAGTAATGGATTTTGGATCTGTCTTTCTATTGTCCGGTGCAAAGGTTGACAATGATGATGCCCCATCATCGGCTCCGCCTGCTGGAAGTCAGCAAAATGGGGTGAATGTTGCTGAGTTAATAGTGGGCCGTGGCTTTGGAACTGTCATTAGACATCGTGACTTTGAAGAGAGATCTAACTATTATGATGCTCTTCTTGCTGCTGAATCACGTGCAATTTCTGGAAGGAAAGGCACCCACTCTGCCAAGGATCCTCCAGTGATGCATATAACTGATTTGACCATGGTAAAAAAATAGTCACATGAACTTTTGTTTCTACACCAAAGCTTATAAATAACTCAAATATGTAACTGTTTCCTTTTGACTCATATTAGGCATCGGCTAAGAAAGCCAGAGACTTCTTGCCTTTCTTGCACCGAAGTAGAAGAGTTCCTGCTGTTGTGGAATATGTGCTCAGTGGCCATCGTTTTAAATTGTTAATTCCAAAAGAAACTTGCAGCATTGCTTTCTCTTTTTCTGGAGTCAGGTGTCCTGGTCGTGATGAACCATATTCAGACGAAGCAATTGCTCTGATGAGGAGAAAGATAATGCAAAGAGATGTTGAGGTAAATCAATTCCTTTCTGAACTTTAGGTTCCTGTATGCTGCTTATTATTGTTAAATATTTTGTATTGTTTGCAGATAGAGGTAGAAACCGTTGATAGAACTGGAACGTTCTTGGGATCCTTATGGGAGTCGAGGACCAACGTGGCAATTACACTGCTTGAAGCCGGTCTTGCAAAACTCCATACATCCTTTGGCAGTGATAGAATTCCTGATTTTCATCTTCTGGATCAAGCTGAACAATCTGCTAAGAGGCAAAAGCTGAAAGTAAGAACGGGTCTTGATCATGTTTACATTACCACTCTTTGTTCCCTGTTAGATTCTAAAGTGAATTGTTTTGCAGATCTGGGAGAATTTTGTTGAAGGAGAGGAAGTATCTAATGGTGCAGCAGTTGAAAACAAACAGCAAGAAGTACTTAAGGTGCTCAAGAATCAGGACACTTTTCAATAATTACCACTTTCAAGTTTAAAAATGGTGAATGACTTATCCCGTTGTTGTACATTGGTAGGTAATTGTTACGGAAGTCTTGGGTGGTGGTAAATTCTATGTCCAGACAGTTGGAGATCAAAAGATCGCATCCATTCAGCAACAACTTGCTTCTTTGAACCTGAAGGATGCTCCTGTGCTTGGTGCTTTCAATCCTAAGAAGGGTGACACAGTCCTTTGTTATTTTCATGCTGACAAATCTTGGTACCGGGCAATGGTAAGTTCCTACACAAGATTTGTTTTCCTCTTCCCGCCATACTGGTCTAAGCATTGCAATTCTTTAGCTGAATAAATGTGGCCATTAAACAGGGGTTGGTTGAAAATATATATATGATTGGGTCATGAGACCCATTTGTTCCACAATTTTGCCCATTTGTTCCACATTTTTCTCTTTTCTGGTATCCTTTGGCTGCTTCCTCCCACCCCCGCTCCCCACTTTGTTATTGATTTGTTATCTAGGTTTCTTGACAAGCATTTAAGTCGACATTCCATCAATATGGTGTATATTTATGTTATCCTGTTTATATTATTTTTTTGCACTACTAAAGCAGGCTGCTAGAGTTTATAATATACAATGGTTTCATCTTGGTACACCAGATTTTTCTTGTTCACAATCTCCCATATATTGACAAATGTGTAACCTAATATTTCATCATATGGCCAACACTTCTTGTTCATTACCACTTTTTGCAATGTCCTGTAATTTTACAGAGTTGATGAGCTGTTAAATAGTCAGTAAATAATTGTATCACCTTGTCTATTTCCACTCAGTTTCTCTTTTCCATATGAAATGGTGTCGGCTTCCATATTCTTTTTTCTTCTCTATATTGATTATTTAAGATTGAATTGTGTATAGGTTGTCAACACACCCCGAGGACCAGTTGAATCCCCTAACGACTTGTTCGAAGTATTCTATATTGATTATGGAAATCAAGAAGTAGTACCCTACAGTCAACTACGGCCTGTTGATCCATCTGTGTCTGCTGCTCCTGGTCTTGCTCAACTGTGTAGCCTTGCATACATCAAGATTCCAAACTTGGAAGAGGATTTTGGCCAAGAAGCAGCTGAATATTTGAGTGAACTCACTTTAAACAGTGGAAAAGAGTTCAGGGCCAAGGTTGAGGAGAAAGATACTTCGGGAGGAAAAGTGAAAGGGCAGGGAACTGGGACAGTCCTTGCTGTAACTCTTGTTGCCGTGGATGCTGAAATCAGCGTTAATGCTGCCATGCTACAGGTTATATTACTATTCTCTCTTGCTTGGAAGTGTTTGCAAAGTCTTATGGTTTGATCCCTCATGCTCATACAGAAACAATACCCCACTTTTCTGATTATTGTTTTTGTTTTTGGAATTTCCAGGAAGGGCTTGCTAGGACAGAAAAAAGAAACAGGTGGGACAGAAAAGACAGACAGACAGCTCTTGATAATTTGGAGAATTTCCAGGAAGAAGCAAAGACCAGCAGGCGCGGAATGTGGCAGTATGGAGATATTCAGTCAGATGACGAGGACACTGCTCCTCCTCCTAGAAAGGCTGGTGGTGGCCGTAAATAAGTGTAACAGGAGGTAAATTATAAAATAGACATCTTGAGAGAACATGACTGAAGTTATAGGCTTGAACAATTTTTATTTTTGAGCTAGAGAGAGAAAAGAAAATGCCGTGCGGATTCCTTTGTAAGTTTTGTTTTATTTTACGTTTAAGTTTTGTCTTTAGGCAATTGATTTCTATAGATGTCTTAATAAGGTACATGCGGCAAGGTTCTCTGTTACCATGAGGACAACAAAGATGTTTTGTTGTAGTTTAATATTTCTTGTTTGTCTTTGGGTCTTTTAAGAAATTGTCTTCCTTTTTTTTCTAGGTTTAGTTTCGGCTTAGGGGGAGTTTTTACCGTAATAAAGTGGAGTAGAATTGATTTTAATATATATATATATATATATATATATATATATATATATTTTAATTTTTAACATAATTAGAATGGGTATTGCGTTGGAATGTGTATTACAGTAGGAAGAATTGATAATTAGTGTTACCTAAGGCTTTGTTTGGGAGAGGGATTTTGGAGGGAAAGAGAGGGAAGGGAAAGGTTTATGTAGAGACATCTCCTTGTTTGGGAGTTTTAATTTTGGAAGGAAAGGATTTGAGGATTTTCAAAACTCCTCTGAAATCCTCCAAAGCTTTAAAATTGTTATCCCCCTATTTGGGGGTTTTTAGAAGGAAAAATAACTAAAATTATTATTATACAAGTCAGTGTTAATAAATTTACTATCCTACCATAATCAGTATAAAATATATAATGTATTAATTTTTTAAATAAGGAAAAAATTGTAAAAATTTCTTATTAACTCTTTATTTCTCTCTTTTAATATATTTTTAACTCTCAAATAAAGGAACTTCCCTTATTTTCCTTCCTTTCCTTCCCCTTTCTTCCCCTTGAATCTCTTCCCCTCCCCTCCCCTCCTAACTCTCAAACAAACCTAAAAGGCACTTAGTCGTGATGTGAATCTACTATTCCAGAGACAAAATCACAGAAACTACTGGTAGCAGCTTTCAGCTTGATGTGAATCTACTATTCCGAGACGCCAAACTAAACATGCGCTCTCCTTAGCAACTCTCCTTTGTGTAACATCCATCCCTACCTTTAAATGTTTTCGGTCCAGTAAGAACTTAACAGCAAACGGGAAGAAAAGTCAAGTAAATCTATCCCTAAGAAAGACTCCCAAAGCAGCTACCAGGGCAATAGTCCAATAACAGAAATCTTAATATCTTGCTCCCAAAGATGCCAATGAAGAAAATTGCCTCCCGAGATATGTCAAAAACAGTAACAACCTAACCCAATTATTAAATATTTATATAGCATGTTCTTAAAATGCAAGTTTTTGTCAGATTCAACCCTACAAAATTGACTTGTGAGAGATGTTTTCACTTGTTTACATTATTTTGGTCTCATAGCTACTTGATATAAGATCTCGCATACTCTCCCTTCAAGCCAAGAATTGAATATCTCAAACATAAAATTTGCATGACTAGGGGTGTAATGATAGACTCAATAATATTCATTAGGATAGATTTGATACTATTTTCGAATGTGAGTTTGGATAAGTCTTTATCTCTAACACATTCCCACCACATATGAGACAAAGTAGTCACTTCAAGACAGTCCATTTCACGTATTATACATTTGAAATCAAGCAATCAATTTTGTTGAAGCCTTTTCTCCAATGCAAAATGTTCAGCTAATAAAGCATACCAGCTAAGTTCTAAAAATCAAATTGAACCGGTTGGTCGAAACAAAAAACCAATTAACCAAATAGGTGATTAACTCGAATAAACCCTAAAACTGGCCTGAAGAAAAGCCGATCAAAGAATCAAAAGGAAAAATCAGCAAAAATCGATTTATAGTGGATAAATGAAAAATGCTTAATACAATTTCATTTTTTCTTATATAAACGAAAATCAACTGAAATATTTATCTATTTTTATTCTGAATGTAAACTTGCTATTATTAATAAATATTGATATATATATATATATATATATATATATTTAAAACTTTCACTTATGTTTGATTTGAACTTTTATATGCACTTAAATGTTAAGAAACTATAGAATTATGTTTTTTTTAGTATTATAAAGTTATGATAGCTATGTTTTTACTATTATTATTATTATCGGTTCGATCACAATTGAACTGGTGACTTGACCAGTTCAATGTGCAGTCTAATTTTAAAAATATTGTATATTAGGTCTACAATGGTAAAAAAAAAACAGAAATCCACTCACCATATGATCTTCTTGAACTACCTCAAGCTCCCACGATATTTACGTTATGAAGATAAGTTCCATTCATGCTCATCTTCACATAATTATCAGTTGGAGGATCCCGGTGATTCTGAACTTGACAAGGGTGGGAAAAAGATAAATCACAACACTTTGAATTCAATGGTTGTAGTATAGATCATTCTCCAACCATATGTTAAATGCCAAGAGTATGCAAAAACACCAGATTATTTTTTTCACTTCCATGCTCACCAGAGTTGAGAGCATCATGGGAGAATCTTTATGCGAGAGAATAGGCCTTAACCAAGAGAGAATATAATCTGTATGGTAGAAATGAAGATGGGAGATGTTCATATGCATCCAGAGTTCCTTGAAACGATGACAATCTCTTAAAGAACATGCAAAATATCCTCAACAGTGGATGAGCATCTGTGGCAAGTGAAATTTGTTATTTATTATATGTTTAAAGGCATCTTTACCTTTAAATAAAAAATAAAATTAAGAATGCTAATATTAACAATAATAATCAATTTTATATGTTTGTGCATATTGAAATATAGATGTGAATAAAGAGTAAAGGAAAAGAAAAGATGCTTATAATATGCATAAGAAATTCTAAGCCGCAGGCTACGGCGAGAGATTTAAACGTCTCTCAATTGAAATTAGGGGTTGACAAAGTGTATATGCAGTTCTGGACTTTATGGGTATCCTAAAAATATCCACAGGTGAATAATTACTCGTAATATTGAGACGGAGTACAGGAAGAATATATACTCAGCAAATTTATGTGGGTATAAGTGTAGATAAGATATAATATCCGTCTTGTTTCGCCCCACACATATTATATATATATATATATATATATATATATATATATATATATACTAAAATGTTGACAATAACTGCTTCTGTGCAGTTAAAAGATGTATCATAGGTTGTAACAACCATAGTCATCTGTTGGAGGAAATTGAGGATTTGATACTCAGTCTTGCCATCTATGTTCCATTCATAGACATGGTTGGCATTAAAGGATTTGGAGTTTTCCCTTTCTTCAAGGAGAAGGTCGGGAGCGGTTGCCCTATGGTAATACAGCTTAGAGGGTTGCTTCCAGTTAGGCTGATTTCTAATAGGGTTAATTTGGACAGATCTATCTAAGGCGGAGTTTCCATTTTCAAACTCAGCTTGGTTAAGGACATTGATTTCCTTGTCTTTGTCCTTTTGGGCTTCATGTCTAGATCTGTCTCTAGTGATGGTTGGCCTAGAATGGGCTTCCTGGGATGTCTGAGGAGTATCTCGAATGATGATGGATGTCAATCCTTCATGCTTCTCCTTAGACTCTTCAGCTGGCTGATTAAAAGCTCTAAGCTTAGCAAACTCTTTCCTAAGCTTATCAGTCATTCTGAAGGGTTTGAAGATAGGGGTTTGAATGTTTTTAAGAGCAGAGGTGCTAGCTTCTGGATTATAACTAGGTCTTTCTCCTAATTTTTCTCCTATGGTCTGGAGGTATCTATTGGTATAGTTGGATTGCTCCATAAGGTTCTTGATATCCTTAGGAGTTATAGGTTCATATTCATCCCTAGACTTAAAGGGCGAGGCATAAATGTGACCATGCTTTTCATTCCTGACATAGGAAGGATAAACTTGGTCGACGGAGGGAACTTAGATCTGACTATCTGACCATCCTTAAGATCATATCTAGTGATAACACTAATGATGTTTGGTTCTAAGAAAGGGTATTCTATCTCATGGTAGGCTGCATAAGACTTAAACCAATCAAAGAAAAAGATTTGAGACTTAACAAGATTAAGAAAGGAATAATACTCTTCCTTAATCTGATCTTTGCTATTATCCCTATAATGGCTAAGAAACCACTCTCTTTGAGGAGTCATTTCCTCAGAGTCGAAATCTAACTTAAGGGCTTCATAATCTATGCAGGTCTTATTAATCATGGATAACTTCATAATCTTGCATAGATGAGAAGGTTGGAGAAGGGATAGAGCTAGACTCTTCCTCGTTGGTATCCTGTTGATAAACAGGTTGAGGAATGGAAGACGAGGTTTCTACACCCTGGAGCTTAATTCTACCACTACTACTTGGAGTAGCAGAAAAGGATTTTCTAGAAAAGACAGATCCAAACACTTCAGATCTAGAATCTCTAGTAAAGGATGATCTAGCCGTGTTGAAGGAATTGAATCTATTAAAGGTGATCTCTACCTTTCCAGAGTCAAACTTTTTGACAGACTCAAAACTAGGTGTGGTTTGAGGTTTGGCTGGGGCTACTCTATCCATGGCCCAAGTCTGAGGAAAATTGATATCTTCCCACTTGATGACTTTTGAATCACAACCTTAGCTTTGGTTGTGTCTGTGAGAAACAAAGTAGAAAACTATATTTTTGTTTATGAAGTTTTAAAGATCCGTTTGAAAGAAGTTTTATTTCATCAAAATCAGATTTAAGACGTATATTAGTCTCAATAGTCCAAATAATGAAATCAGATTTACGGAAATAATTTCCTTCAGGTTTATAAAGTTCATTTTCTGGAATCCTAGGGATCTTCCAATCATCCAGATCTTGATTAATATCTTCAAAAGAAACTTCCTCTTTGAAAATATTACGCTTTTATTTGATTAAAGCATTTTCTGCTTGGGAAGGATTAAAAGAAGAAGATGAGGGTTGGGAGGATTTGAAAGAAAAGCGAGAGGAAAAGGAGCGAAAGAGAAACATGAGAAAAATAACATAAATTTAATCCCCTGATATCATTGTCATCCTTTGGTTCTGTAAAAACATAGAGATAGAACAATTATTATAACACTAAACCTTTAGAACTTTTGTTGAGTGATTAGAACATTAACTTTAACAATTATTATATTAGATTATTATCTTTGTAATTTTATTTATTTATGATTTGAGTTTGAACGAATCAATTTTATATTTGTTTGTTTTAATTAAATTATTTTTATTGATTTAATATTATTGACTTTATATATAAATAAAGTGTGAGTCAGTGCAAGTATGGGTATATAAGTACCCAAAAGGTATAAGGATGAGGATTAAAATTATTATCCACGCAAATATGAAGCCTGGCATGAGTATTATTTTTAAACACAAGTATGGGGATGGGTACTATTGGACTCTACCCAGATCTTACTCATTGTTATCCCTAATTGAAACATGCATAAAGCGACCATATTAGAAATAATATAGATCTATAAACAACTTCAAGAATGAAAAAACAGAACATAGCAAATTTGGTAAAATAAATGGAACATTATCATATTTCAAAGTTCGAGAATGCAATAGTAAAACAAAATAGATTGGGGACATTGAATAGGAAAATTATCATATTTCAAACACATTGTCAATGAATTAGAATTAAAATGAACAAATTATGAAAAAGATCTACAAACAAATTCAAGTTATAAAAAATATTGTTCAAATTTCCTCAAATTCGAGAAATTGATCAAAAAATCAACAACATGATGCACGAAACAAGTCATTAAGACATAGATATGGATCAATACCAAAACATACACAATGAAAGAAGCTCCAAATTCTATTGTCAAGGTCGAAGTCATGCAACATTCAAATTTTCCCAAGTACGAGAAACTTGTACAAAATTAAACAATAAAAAGGCACAAAGGAATTCATTATTCAATTTTCCTCAAATTTGATAAATCTATAGAAAACTCAAATATCAAAATTCACAAAACAAGCCTTTAAGACAGATCTAAATCAAAACCAAAACATAAAGCAAAAACACTTCAGATTCTATTGTCAAGGTCAAAGTCATGAAACATACAAATTTCCTCAAGCATAAGAAACTTATACAAAAACCAACAATAAAAAGCACGAATTTTTTTTAAAAAAATGAAGATTTAAATCAAAATCCAAAACATAAAGTGAAAGAAGTTTCAGATTTTGCTAGTAAGGTCGTAGTCACGTTAGAAAATCTTCCAAAAAAGGTTGCAGTTGTAGATGCAAAAGTTGTGGTTAATGACGACGACTATAGTACTAGTTGAAGGAGGTGGAGGAATGGGAAGCGACAATTTGGAAGATATAGAGTGTCTACTCAAAATCTAGGGTTTTGGGGGGTTTGAGACATTAGGAAATAAATGTTGCTAAGAACGGCGATGAGAGAGTAAGGTGGGGTAGGAAAAAAAGGAAAAAATCTAAGTTATTAATTTCAAATTTATAATAGGCTTTTGGTTCTTTATCTTAATTTGTTAATCATTTTGGCCTTTTATCTTTAAGAAAAAAAAATTTAGTCCTTTAACTTTTAAATTTGAGCAATATTGGTCATTCTATCAACTTGAAAGTAATGTAATTATTTCACATTTTGAGGTGATTATAAAACAAAATTTACAATTGTTTTGAACCACTCACAAGTTGAAGAATAAAAATGACTCAAATTTAAAAGTTAAAAGACAAAACCAATTAAAATTTGAAAGTTAAAGGATCACAAACAAAGCTAATAGACTTTTATGTAAAGTTTTTTCCTATTATGATGCATAAAAAGTCTCCTTCACAATATCTTTATTTACTTTTTAATATTTTTGTGATACTCATGACATTTGTGTGGAATATTCATTAACTTTGTTGATGATTAATCTCTATCAAGAAATCTAATTGATCACTTTTAGTGAGTCTCCCCTTCTAGCCACATTTTTCCATTCACAAGCTCAAACTCGAGATCTTGTTTAATGAATATTCATCTATTTGTATTTAAAACCATTCTCTCTATGATATATAAAGCTATTAAGTAAATGTTCTAAAATGAATTTATCTTTAAGATAAATAAATTTGTTCCTTAAATAAATTTGTATCTACTTTTAATTTGAGAGTAATTACATGGACTACCTCATGAGATTTTTACTTGTTACACTCATACTTCTCCTATTCATTAGCCTACAACAAACACCTTAATTTATTATTTCGTATATCACTGGACACTCCTCCCCTTCACTTACACCTTAATTAAGTTACTTGTCATGTTATTAAGGAATTTGATAGAATAATCCTGATTTTTTGTTGTTGTAAATTTTGTTTTTAATTTCTCATTTGTTTTTAATAATTCATAAAGTTGCACAAGTTAATAGACTATTAAAAACGCTATTAGAGAAATAATTCAAACTTGAAATCAAGAATCACGACATTGACACAATAAAATTATTTTTGGGTTGAAAGGAGAGAAAGAATGAGGGCAAACCTTATGTTACATTCTTTAATTATGGATTTAGATAGTTTATTA
Organism: Glycine tomentella; assembly: GCA_007407185.1. Classification (NCBI taxonomy): domain Eukaryota; kingdom Viridiplantae; phylum Streptophyta; class Magnoliopsida; order Fabales; family Fabaceae; genus Glycine; species Glycine tomentella. Next base: position 143,844 of record PYAF01000524.1, on the reverse strand, counting down.
TTCTACTCATATTTCTTTGTCGTCCATTTTTTGCGGTGCAGTAACTCATCTCTCAACGGGCCATTTGCACAGAACTATATTTTTGTCGTTTGTTCCTAATTGGAGTGTTTATGGGCCCATTCAGATCAATTATGATCAAATTTAAAATCCAATTCAATTAAATTTGATCTATTCGATTTGATTCGATTATTACAATTTATTTTTCAAACCCAACTTAACTCAACCTATTCATGAACAATTTAGTTCAATTCGGACTAACAAGTTATCAATTTAAATTTAATTTTTTTTTAGAACTATTATTTAATATCATGATTCTTCCAAATATTCAATACAATTAACAAAATATTATTAAATGTATGAAAATAGTAAAATTGATCCATTTAATACTATCAACATAATATTCTAAAATAGACTAATAATATAAATTAAAACAAAATATTTTCTACAAGATTTCCTATAATAGTCTGAATCACAACTATTTTTTATAAATATGAAAAAAAGTAAAACAAATAACAATATACCTACAATAATAAAGTAAAAATCAAGAAGTTGGCCTCAAAATAAGATGACAAGGTAAAGGTGGATATTGAGTTTACTTTAACCCCCAATAGTCCAACTTATTCAATTATTAATATTTCATTAAAAATACTAAAGAAAATAATATAATACCACACCTTTGATTGTCAAATTATTTTTTAATTTTTAAATTTTAATATATATATATATTAAAATTTAAAAATTAAATGATCAAACCTAAGCTATTCAAATCAGTTTGGATTAGTTCGACTTCACATATGACCTTTACTCTAATTCATAATCCATTATTGACAAAAATCTATATAAACTGTTTTGAAATATTAATATTAGCCACATTACAAAAAAATAGTTGCTACTTGCTACTATTACACAGTAACAAAAATGAGGGAAAATTATCATTATTCTATTGCATTATAGTAGTATTGAATAGGGACTTTCGTTTAAAAATTATGGAAAGGTAGCTTGGCCTTCTGATCTGCGTTAGAAACAGAATCCATTAAGAAAAAAATTAAGACAAAAAATAATTGTACAACTTCAACTAGTTCAAAAACTCGAGTCTCCAAAACCAGGAGAAGATCTACACCCCTGAAGCAAATAATCTTTTCTTTTTCTTAAAAAAAGAAAAAAGGAAAAGAATGAAAACAGAGTGCACCTAAAATGAAACTAAAGCCCAAAATTTATGCGTGGCTGTGGTGATGATACTAGACAGGGAGGGCCCCCCTTAAAAGATTCAACCATTTCAAGTTTCTCGCCTTGGCCTCCGACGCGGAGCATTAGATGCTTCCTCTTTCTCTTTGTTTTCTTCATTCTCTGCACCACCTTGGTTATTGGAAGCTTCTGTGCGTTCTGGTTTCTTCTCCACCTTTGCCTGCACAAGAAAAGACTTGGTTATCAGATTTAAATAAAATCATACGGAATAATAATTCCATGAAAGAAATACTATGAATGAGCGTATGGAAAAAAAAATTTCACTACTCACAGGTTTCTTGCCACCAAATATGAGCCTGAAGAAAATTGTCACGAAGATAACCACAACCGCTACAAGAATTCCAATAGTGAGATTTGGCTGTTTCTCAGCTTTCTCAATGAGATCCTGCAGAAAAGCATGAAATATATAAAGGTTGTATACCAATAAAAGACACACAACGGGTACCAAAAGGGAAGGAAGATAGTAGTTTGAATATTCTATACTTAAGTACTTACGTATATCTTAGATTTGTGCTCGCTCAGGAAGGGAATTTCTGCAATCTTGTACAAGAGGTCAAATACCTTCTTCTGCAAGGTCAGAAATTAACATCATGCATCAGAAAGATAGTTTGGGTGCATAACGGGAGTAAAAAAGGGAGGAAAACCGCAAAATTCTTCTATTACCTGGAAGCCTGCAATACCATCTGAACTGGTTGCTGCCTCCTCTTCAGCCTTCTGTTTTTCTTTCTCAATGGTAAACTTGGGCTTCCATGTGGTCTCCCGATAGGATTCTGCAACTTTGTCATCGTTAGCTATCAGAATATTGTCAAATAGGATGCCATCCTGCATTGTCCAAATCTCAATGCCAAGAGCGGCAATGGGCTCAAAATCAGGTTTCTCAAGTTCAAAGTATTCAGGGTTTGGAATCTCGCGAGGTTTCCATATGCCCTTGTAATTGGGGTTATCGATGTAAGGAGCACTCCACTTTCCCTTATAAGCAGGATTCCTCTTCATTGGCCTCTTCCATTCACCACAACCAGGGGCTGCCTCACACTTCGGGTTTTCAATCTTTGGGGCTTCCCATTCACCATCCTCCTCATCATCCCAGTCTTCTGGTTTTGTTGCCTCTGGGTCATCAATTTCCTCTGGCTCGTCATCCAACCATCCTTCAGGTTTCTCTGCTTCTTCATCTAAAATTTCCATGGGTGCATCCTCATCCCAGTCATCTGGCTTCACAGCACTTGGGTCTGGGATTTTGGCTCTTTCGTCCCAGTCCTCAGGTTTCTTATCATCAGGATCAGGGATTGTCTTGGAAGGGATAAGAGGAGGCTCAAAGTCCTCAGAAGACAAGAAATTTGCCTTTTTCTTCTCCTCACCATCAATCAAAATTTGCAATTCATTATCAGGCTTCAGAATTGCAGTATATACATGAGTTAGTTTATCAGATGGGACAGAAGGAGGATACTTGAGATGGTGTTCAACATACTCCCCACTCTTTGGATTCTTATGCTTGAAAATGAAGTGCACCTTGTTTGTAGCACCACACTTATCAGGACCAAACATGATAGAATATGGAGATTCGTTGTCAAATTCCTTTGGTTTCCATCCGCTCTCTTGGGGTCGAAGATATTTAATATATGCGCCACCACATTCGAGGCCATTCTGAAGGCGAGTCTCAAACTGAAGAACAACTGTTCCATCCTTAAGACTGACAGGCTCGTCAAGTTCTTTGACTATAGCATATTTCCTGGCTGGTTCACTAACAAGAAGTCCATAATCATCATGCCCATCACTCTTAGCATGCTTCCAGACACCTAGAACCCAAATTACAAATCAAAATACATCAAAACTCGGTAGATCATAATATATCAAACAATCTATTTCATTGTTTCAAATATGCACCCCAAAACAATAGAAAGAGATGAAAATGAAGCATTTAGGGAGGAAAATATCTGTAACCCAATTTTAAGCACAGGGAGGTGAGGTACTACTGTCAAAATTCCAAAAATATAAATAAGTTCAGCATATTTTGGCATGTCATCCTATCAAAGCAATGTCAACTAGGTAATTTGTTAGACTTGTCCATTTCTACAAAATGGTTGAACCAACACAATATGCTTTGTGGAATCAACTCTCAACCATTGCAAACTAAATCCTAGTCAGTGACTGCTGAAATATTCCTTGCTTGAGGGTATACAATCCTTTTGCAAAATGCACCCTTGCAGATAGAAAACAGGAGTCAAATGTTTTTTTTTTTACTTTGATTCTGCATGTATAATAATTGAAGTATACGTCAAACATCATCATCATCATTATTATCTAATGCATTGTCAACGAATTCTCAATATTGCCACCACAATCTTGTACTTTCTCAATATTTTTCAAAAATTTATAATTAGGTTTGGGTCCACATAATTTTCAAAAAAAATTCCAAAGGTGAGAGAGGATACGAATCAGGTGAGAGTACAATTTATTTAGATTTCATTATCGTGACCATTCATAATATTAAATCAAATGGTTAGTATTAACTCGTGAGTGTATGTGTGTGTGTCTATATATACATCTTAAGAATGTGAAAATACAACTATACGTAAAGAGATCATTTATAAAAAGTCGCCAACATTTATCTTTAAATCTTGACCATTTAAAACAAGATCCAATGATTTATGTTGATTGTTTCATTTCTCACAAATGATCTTACCAGCTGTGTATCAGTGTATGTGTACTCATTTTATAAATGAATTACAACAAACATGTTTACAAAATCTAGAAAAATGCACGTGGACCCACAGTCTAATACTAATTTAACAACCTTAATTTGAATTGTTCAAAGGAATTTATGTACTCCTGGTAGAAACAAACAGATTAGAATGAAATGTTTTCAAACTTCAACTCGGAAGAATAAGTTAGCAACATCAACGTTCAAATAAACCAAACACACGGTTGAAAAAGGAAAACAAGATGAATCAGAGAATCTATTTACCGTTGTAATCCTCCTTTTCGGACACAATCCACCGTCCGTCAAAATCCTCGTCGAACGACTCGTAGAAGATCTAAACGACACAAACATTCTCTAATCAGAGATCCAACACAACAACAACAACAACAACAACAACAACAACAAGAACAACAACAATAATAATAATAATAATAATTACCGCGTCATCGGCGTTGTCGGAAGCGCGAACTAGGTGAGAGTTAGAGGAAGAAGCAATGAAGAAGAGGAGCATCGCCAAGAGCCCCAGAGCAATTGGGATTCCTTTTCGTTCTCCCATTTCTCTTTCTCTCTCAATCGCCAAACCCTAATAAGACTGAATGAATTGAAATGAAACACTGTTTTTCTGAGATCTAAATAGATATCTCGCTCTTCGAAACGAGAGTGAGAAATGTGACACAGCACTTGCGCTTTGTTGCCTTTTCTCTTTCTAGATCTCCTCCTGCTACCTGTTTTCACCAATCATATTAGGTGCCACGTGACACAGCCAATAAGGGATCGCCACGTAGCAGTCTCGCGTCATTTCCCTCCCCTTCAGCCTCCAGCATATCAAATCTTCTTCTTCTTCGTCCAACAAAATTTCCTTCTCCTCATGAAATTATTGTTTTCTATATTTTTTCACGAGGGGATTTGACTGGGCTTTGTTTCAGGTCCATGGACCATGGGCCTTGAACCCTATTCACGATGAACCCTAGAAAACAAGAGTTTCCGATCTAAATTATACACCAAAAATGAAAGAAAAAAACATTTTTTTATAAGCAAAAAAAAATCACTATAATAAGAACCTTTTATTCTTCGGTGAAACCCTATGGTATTCTTACAAATGCATGGATCAAACTCAGATTTTTTCCATAAGCTTAACTATATTGTTAACTGAATTATACTCATTGCATAAAAAAAAAAAAAAATATACACCAACACAACTTATAAAGAAAAATAAGTGACCAAAACATAAATTAAAATAAAAGATTTATGTTTGATGAAAACTAAGTATCAATGAGCCACTAATTAGGTCAATTGATGAGAAATTTAGTCACTTTACTTGAGATTATAAGTTCAAAAGTTATTGAATAAATATTCATTTTGTTTATATTTTCATAAAATTAATGATTGAAAAATTATATTAAGAGAATTAATGTAGATGAAAATTATACTTAAGAATAATATGGTAAAAATAGTTTCAAAGAACTAATTTTATTTAATATTAATAATAAAATATAATATTTTAAAAACATAAATATGTTTTAAAAATGTAATGCATTTCACTTTTAGTCACTAAAAACCCCGTAATATGGTTAAGATGAAATTTATTGTGATGAACGACTTTATATTTTTACATTTATTTTTTGGTGCAAGTGAAAAAGTGACATATAAATATACAATCACTTTATACCTTCTAATTTGTGTGAAAAAAATTGTCCAAGATAAAAAGATTCTTCGAGTTGCTCAGAACTAGATGCATATCTTAAAAGAAAAAAAAACGATTAACGTAAACAGAAGGTCAAATATTTTTTTACAGATTGATTAACAGGTTTATTAATTATTCCCAGTAAATATAAGGATAACCCTAAAATTTCGTCGTTATAAAATAAGAACGTGAACGGCAGGATTCGAACCTGCGCGGGCAGAGCCCACATGATTTCTAGTCATGCCCGATAACCACTCCGGCACGTCCACCTTTGTTTTGTTTCCCGCATTTCTATTTGTACAAATTTAAATCAATTCATTTTTTTTTTAATTTTTAAACCACATTAACATAAAAAGATATATCTACATATATATATAATTTTTTTTATCCATATTATTCTGAATACAGCATCAGTAAATTCCCACGTCGAATTTTTAATATAATTTTCACCTAGTTATCTTAAAATTACTACATTACATTAATTTAATAATCTCAAAAACATTAGTTTATATTACACTTAAATTTCACACACACACAGATGAGGTAAATAGTCCTTACAATATATATGACTTAAATAGTCCTTACAAAAAAGACTGTTGAAAGTTCTTCCTTCTAAAATAAAAACATGTCAAATGGAAAATGAGTATTACATAATTTCTGATTCAAAATGTGAAGTAAGACAAATAACCAACAATTTTTTTTCTTCCTTTACCTTCTCCGGGTAATATTTAATAGTAAACCATGGATATTTTGCACCATTAGAGAAACCTTCCCCGGCAAACATTCTTCTCTACAAAATTATGTTCAAAGTTAGAATGAACTCGATTTATAACTATGTTCATCGTGAAAGAAAAATAAATTAACATATAATAATGGAATATTAAACAACCGTCGTAGACTGGGAATAACATTAAATTAGTAGCACTTTATAAAGAAAATATAAAAATTAGTAACAAAATTATGGGGTTTCAAGAGTTTATGTATAATTGGTTAAAAAGGGGTAAAATGAAATTTGTTCAAATCATGTTTTTGCAACTCATAATCATATTTCTTATTTTAATACCTAAGCTACGAATGGAGTTTCAAAGAATCAACTTTTCTGTTGAGTAAAAATAAATTACAAAATCAAATAGATCTAACTCAATTAATTAAATAAGACATATGAGTGTTATAATCGTATTCAGTTTCGATAAATAATAAAAAAAAGTACAAATGGAAAGTAGTTTTTATTGATACATAAACAAAATAATAATATAAGATGATGGAAAAGAGGTAATAAAAGAATGTAAATATATTTTTATTAATATCAACAGTTTTTTTAATCTAAGTTAATTAGGATTGATGATAGATGAATCCAATGTAAATATATTTTTATATTTTCATTTAAATAAAAATTACTATATAATTAAAATTTGTTAATTTTTAATAATTATTTTAAAATTTATAATAAGATAATTTTGAATTAATTGAAAATATTAAATTTTTATACTAACAATTTATTAAAACTAAGCTCATAAACAAATTAGTACTAGTATATGAATAAATATCGGGTGGCTATATTAGAAAAGAAATTATAGAATTTATAAATTATTTTTATAAATTCAAATAAATTTCTAATAAAAACTTCTAAAATCTCACGTGAATCACAGATCTACTCTCATTTTACATATGAAGACTTTTGGTTAATTGTGACAAAGCATTTATATTTATGAAATCAATGCTCCAATCGTGTACCCCATACGCCTTGGTTGGTACCATCCTATTTTATATATATAAAAAAATCTTATTTATTTTCATATCTTAATTTTAAACTCGCATTATATTTCTTTATCTTTTTTATATTTTTTTTCTCATTGCTCATCACACCTATTAGTTTCTCTTTCTTCCTCGCTTATCAGTTATCACCCTCGCTCTCCCTAGTCCCTAATGTGTAACACACACAGTGCTTTATCTACCTGATAGTATGTTTTTACACTTGTCGTTATTTGCCGTCCTTTGGCTCCTTTCTCACTTTCTTTTAGAATATTGTTTTATTTTAATTTTATCTAAAACAAAAGAATAATAATATTCTTCTTGATGATGGGGACAAGCATATATATTCATAACAAAATACTTTTTGAGGGGAGGAAACCATTTGAACTTGAATGCAATTTATTTACTTTTTCGTTTTTGTAGATCTGTGATCTCTTTAGTGTGCATCTAAAATCCCTTCATTGTGTTGAAAATTGTCGGATTTCCACCCAAGAATCTTTGTATATTGAGAGGATTTATATACTGGAATCGTAGAAGTAAGCCCACCCATAAGCCAAGCAAAGGAACAAATTTAGGACATGGAGAAAGAAGAGAATGAAGATGATGATATAACTAAATCCAGTTTTGACCAACTATGCTACTCTCTTTTTCCCTGATTTGAAGAGAGATGTAAGACAAGGCACAGGGAAGGTGACGCCTTTCTTCTGGGTTCAATTCATCGAATTGGACGTGTACTGGTAATTTAGCTATTTATCTTACAACACAGTCCACAATTTCAACTCAAAAAAGTGTGCGCGTTTTTTCCTTTTTTGATACACAATAAGTTTCTGTTGAATTTGATTGTTATGTATGGTAATCATTTATGTTTGTTTCTTTCTACAAGCAAACTTTATGTAATTTTTAATATTTAGCTCAAACCGCTGTAATTCTAAATCTTCAGTACATGAGTTACTAGTAACTACTGACTAAAGAACGCACCGTAGAATGTTTTGTTTCATGTTTCACATGCTTGTGTTACAAAACGTATCGTATTTCATACATGATACATCTACCGGTACCATACAAACTCAGGTAACTCTATTGACGCAACATAACCTTGAATTATTATTGTCAACTTTCTTTTTTTTTTATCAACAAATGTTAGTTTTTATTAGTAAAAAATTCGAATCCACAACTTTTCTTGTCTCCCTTCATGATTGTCAACTTATTTATTTCCTCACCTTGACAAAGCTTTCAGCTACTGGTGTGGGCTGATGGCCTTTTTTTCCAACCATCTTCACTAATTCTTGATCAACATAGTTCACATAATCATGGGGTCATGGGGAAATACTTTCCAAGCTTCTGACTACAAACTCGTGTTTTAAGATATCCTCAGAACGAATGATTTTCTAATATAGCCTCTTATCGCCACCATCAGCGGTTAATGACTTACTAAAGTATCATCAGCATAATTGCTTCAGCAATAAAAATAATACTCAACCATGAGGCATGCTCTACTCAGTGAACGAATTTTACCTAAAATTTGAATGTTCACAACTTTGGAAGTACCTTGTGCGGTTGTGCCTAGGGCTAAGCTGATACTTAAAACGACTTTTTGGTTGTCTGGAACATCTTGTGATTGTACCCGTAGAAAAAAAAACTCTAATTCAGATCCAGATTCTTCTTCAAAATTTCGTAGACCACATAAGTAATGCTTGCAGCTGGCACAACTTTGAGGAGATTTGGAAAGAGTCCCTTATAGAAACCTATAAAGCCTTCAAGCTGAAAAGTTCTCCGAAAGGCATCAAACATTCCCTTGTAAGCATCGGAAGAGTTGGAACGCTGTGCCTGCAGTCTGAGAAGGATGGTAATGTAATATTATATTGACAGCAAAGAGCAACCATAACTAGAAAACCAGCTTTAAAGTACACAACTGATACCATCCTTCACTCCAACATTTCTTTGGGGAAGAACAGAGAAACAACAGTAATATTGAAAGCATTGTACCTTGTTCGAATAACCTGCAATGGATAGACACAGGTAGCTCCAACAGCCCCAGAAATTGTCCCACATCCTAGTTGTACTAGAGGACCAGGTTCTATGAAGGAGAAAAAAGAGTAAAAGGTCTCACTCCAAGGACCAAAAATTTAAGAGTCAATCTATTGTAAAAAAGAAGAAAAAATCGAAGCTGTTAGTACAAATAAAAACATCAAGTTTAGAAGATTAGATTATTTCAATATGTACAATTGATTATAATCAAATCAGTTTTTGTTTAGGCAAGTTTGTTTGGATACAACACAAAATTAGTTTTTACATCGTAAATTGCAAAAGAGAGTATGTATGAAACTGAAAGAGAAAAAGGTGGTTGAGAAATTTGGGAATAACGTTTTTTAGGGTGAAAGACAAGCTTCAATTTCAGATGCATGAAAAACAATTTTTTTTTTTCAAAAAGAAGTTTTATCCAAATTTCAGCTGATATCCCAAACATGATTATTTTTCAAAAACTGTTTTTTCTCTCTCAAAAACAAATTTCAGCTGTCCCAAACACCCTAAAGGCTGCAGTAATAACATACCACTATCCTGAAGAATATATTTCTTGGACATATCTTTCAAGGTATCATAAGCAGTGAGATCAATGGCTGCATAAGGAATCATGCCAAGCAGAGATGGAACAAGCCCCCTGTAGAAAGCTCGAGGTCCCTCTTG
>PYAF01000524.1:98486-121262 GCA_007407185.1 Glycine tomentella | reverse complement strand
TATAAATTCACACTTTATTAATTGTGATCTTTTTAAGTTTATGTTTTTTTAATTTTGGTTCCTTTGAATTTTTATTTTTTCAATTTTGACTCCTATGAATATAAACTTAGCAGAAATAAAAATCCTTGATTTTTAATTTTTTCAATTTTTAAATTTTTTCTTAGTTTTGATTTTTTATAAAATTTATTTTTTTTGGAAATGATTCTTTTTATTATTCATTAATGATTGTTATGCATCTAAACATATCATATTACACGTTCCCTTAGAATAATCCTTGATTTAATAATTTAGATATATGTCACATTACAATTAAATGATAATAGAGATCATTTTGAAATTTTAAAATTTTTATGAGGATTAGAACAAAAATTAAAAAAAGAAATTAAATACAATCATAATTCTAATGACTAAGCATCTTTCGGCCAATAAAAACTAGAGAATTAACGTGCATGAGCTACCCTAAAGCATTTTGTATACTAAGACCTGTTGATGGATACTGGATAGGTTAATAAATACTATTAATTGTCATTTAACTGCACTACTTTATGACGTTAATTTTGGTTATAATATAAAAATATTTATTATTATTTATATGATTTGTATTAATTATATTTTTTTAGCTTAAAAGGTGGTGGTGCTGCTAAATAGTAAACATATAAGGGTGATAACTATAACTATAATGGTGAACCTTAAGGATAACAACATTGATGACTATCAACTGAAAATAATAATATTAGTAATAATTATAGTGATGATAGCAACTACAACAATACAAATGACAATAATATAATTTTATACTTATTTAATTTTTAATTTAATCTTTTTCTTTCACGGTAATTTTACAATTTAGTCACACATTATATTAAAATTGATTTATCTTCGTCTCATATATTATTAAATTTTAATTGATACCAAATAAATGACTTTATTAAAATGTTAGCTAAAGTAAATATATATATATATATATAAATATAAATTCATCTTAATCTCATTACTAAAATTCTGTTCAGTAGAGTAAAAAAAATAAAAACAAAATAAATCGAGACAATTTTTTAAAAATTAAATTAGAATATAAAAATATGAATTTTATATTTATTTTTTTGGCTCTCTCTCCACCTAAACGACAGGACCCTAAAGCAACATCTTAATTTTGGGTGAAAAAAGAGGGTCACTACTCACCAGTGACCTTTTTATCTCTGTGCCCCAATTCACCAAATTAAGTTCTTGAATATCCCTATTTTCAAAACAAATACATAGATATCTTTTTTTTTTTTTTTTTTTTTGGTGTAGTGTGAATTCGGGTCCTTATCCACTGAATTCACAACTTGTATTTGACAAAGTATTGGGCACTCAAGTTAAGAATTGGATTTTCCGTAAACCGAATTCTTAACATTTTTTTAGTTTCTTTAGTTTATTTATTTATCTTGTTATTTAAAAATCATTAATTTTTTAATTAGGTAAATTATTTTTTCTCTTCCTATTTTACTATTTTTTTCTGTCTTATAAATTTTAAAACATCTAATTTAATTTTTTAATTGTGAAATTTGAATCAATGAAGTTATTAAATTTTTAGTTTTGATATTGGATATTGTCTGTGGGGTGGCTTTTGCTTATTTTTTTAATGTTGCAGATTATTTTTTTCAAAAATTAGTTAAGTTTGATGATCTTTATATAGATGAATTTAATGGTATAAGTTTTTTATATTGAATCAATTTAAAAAGACTTAACAAATATATTTTAAAATCAAAAATTCATATTTTGCATTTTAATAGTTTGTTGATGATCATTTTTTTGCATCTTTTTACTTATGAATATGAGATTATTTTGTATAAATAATATATCATTTGTATTATTTTCATGTTGATAAATATAATGGTATAATTATCATGACTTGAATCAGTTTATAAAAATTTGAAAATTGTGTAAGTAAATTATTAAAATTACCTTTTTGCACTTTAAAATATTAATAACTTCATTAAATAAAATTTCACAATTAAAAAACGAAAACGAATGTTTTAAAATGTATAAGATAAACAAAAAGAAAAAATAATTTATCTAATCAAAACTGTGTTTTTAATAATTTTTTAAATAACAAAAGGAATATAAAATGAAAAAAGAAACTGTTAAGAATTTGATAATGGGAAAAACAAAATTCTTAAGGTGAAAACTTATTTTGGAAAACAAGTTGTAAATTCGGTGGTTAAGAACCCGAATTCACACTAATAAAATATATCTATGTACTTAATCCGAAAAGGAGGGGTATTTAGGAGTTCAAATGACGGATTCTAGGGTGCGTAAGTTAAACTTTTTACGCACCATACCAAAAAAAATAGTAGCCGTTAGATCTGAGATAAACAAGAGAGTATCGTAGAACTGTGTACACAGTAGATTTTTTTCTCTGCTTCACGGAATACCCTTGAGTCATTGTTCATCCACCGTCTCCTTCCCTACAGCAACCACCATGAAACCTGCAACAAAAAAAGAAGCCAACAGAACCATCACTGTTCTACGCCACAGCGCACACATCTCTCCCTCTCCCTCACTCGCTGCCTGTCTTATTCTCAAACGTCGTCGCACTGTTCCGCGCATCGTGCCAAACCTGCTCCTCCGTCGCGCCAAGCCTTCAAGCTCCTCGGACGATGGCAAATTTTATGAATGAAAACATGGGTTTCTTAAAGTGCGATTCTATATCTGGCGATTCTTGAGTTTTTTCTGTGATGGGTTCTGACAGATATGAGGTTTTGTAATTAGATCTGGTTGCGCCTGAGAGACTCATCGACATTCACGGAAGAAGACGACGTCGATGGTGACGATTAACGGAGGTAGCTACCACAGGTTCCCGAACGCGGCGTTAAACCAGCTACTCCGCCGTGCCAAGCTTTCAAGCCGCCGCAAAAGGCTTTGTTGCCGCGGCGTTAAACAAACATTGATCATTTTATTTTTGTTCTATGTAATAATAATGACTAAAGTGGACTTTATTTCTGAGACATTTTATTGATTTGGGATTCATGTTGCTGTTCAAAAGAATTCAATTCTATTTATGAATGGTGTTTTTTTGATAAGGATGTGCAAGAGAATGAAGATTGAGAGATGGAGGGAGTGAGGGAGCAGAATACGAGAGAGGTAAATTCGGAAAGAAAGAATGAAAAAAAGAAGAAAAAAGTAATAAAAAAAAATTATTACAGTGTTGTATCTCTTGGATAGTCCTTCAAGTGTTTTAACCATTGATTATAAAAAATTCACATCTAACGACTACTATTTCTTTTGGGATGATGCTTAAAAAGTTTAAGTTACGCACCCTAGAATCTGTCAGCATGACGCATAGAGATAAAAAAGGTGAGTAACTTGTAGAAAGGTAGTACCTAATAACTGGACGTAAATTGTCTTGAGAAAATGAAGTGACTGGTTATACATTCTTATCTTCTTTCTATCTGCAGCAAAAGCAATGGCCTCTGCAAGAGAAAAAATGTATTTCCTGGCAATTCTCCTTATATTCTCCCCTTCAAAATTAACGTTATCAAATGCTGATGCTGTAATAGGGCAACCAATTCCCGCTGAGTGGCCCCATCAGTTTCACGCGTTGATGTTCATGAACCGAAGCGGAACACTTCAGAAAGTGGACTTGTGGTACGACTGGCCTAACGGCCGTAACTTCAACATAATTCAGAATCAGCTCGACCACGTCGTAACCCACGACCTCGAATGGACCAACGGCACCTCCTTCATCTACACCCTCGACCCCTCCGACCACAAGTGCCAAGTTCTACATTTCGAAGTGGGTATTCTCCGCCCTAATTGGCTTGACGGTGCTACCTATTTGGGTCAGCTACACGTTGATAATTTCCTCTGCAACGCGTGGGAGAAAGTTGATTTCATTGTCTACTACGAGGATGTCCTCACTCGTAGGCCTGTTAAGTGGATCTTCTACTCAGGTACTACACACACCTCTCTTTTTTTTGTTTTTTTTCTATTAACAATAACTGTAATAACTCCGTTCCAACTTAGTCACACTTAAGGCTTCACACACCTCTGTTCTTAGTATACATTGTTTTAATCATGTCATCGGTTATTGTGAATTTCCAACACACCTCCCTCACGCCAAAAGCTTAATATCTTGAGCGTGAAGTTTAGAAGATCATACATTAGTAGACAACCGGTGATCCCATAATGACCACCTACTAGGCCCGACAAGTGACAACAACCACTATGATAGAATGTGATACCATTTTCGAGATTGTGTTTGAGTTTAATTCAAGGTCAAATGCTAACTCATGTAAAGTGAAAGTTGTTCTTACATACTACATCCTTTTTGTAGCTTTTGATGTTTTAGTTTTTATATATATGAAAACAATTGATGCTTTCGAATTTTAAAGTCTATTTTTTTTTTCCAATTACTCCCCTATTTAATAGCTATTATAGTTGAGATAAGCAGAAATTTGTACTATAATTTATTACTATAATAGGATATTAAATAACGGCTTTTTAGTCCAATTTTACGTTCAATAAATATTTTTAAATCTATATGCATTAACCTTAAACATCTAAATATATACAAGTAGAAAGGAAGGAGGTATTAGTAGCATTTTATTTTTGCCATATCACTAGTTAAGTCAGTCTCTGACAATTATTTACTGTCGGTTAATACTTTTGCTAGTTATATTTGTATGTCTCCCTTATTTGAAACATTTCCTTGGGCATTGATTGAAGTTACCAAGCATTGATCTGATAGTGAATCCGATTTGAATTTGTTGGTGCAGGATATACTGCTCACGTGATGACATTTGAGGTTGGTGCAGTGCTTGAGGATCCAAATTGGCAGGCTCCTGTCTATTGTTTTAGTGAGAATGAGAAGGAAAACAATAGCCCCATTTTAAGACCTGCTGTTCCTGGTGGTTCTCTTGGGAGTTTGATGAGAGGGATACCTGTTCAAGAAACTATGTAATTTTGAAATAGATAGTGGCAATTGCATATGGACTATTTTCGATAATTATGATCCACTAGAGGTGCTTCTGTTGGAAATAAACTGTGATAGTCTTTGGAACTTATGTCAGACCAAGCATTTAGAATTTTTGTTGAATTTGTTCTGTTGTTGAGTGGGATGGATAGAATGTTTTGTTGCTTTTAACAGCTTGATTCTGGTAAGAGAAGCTTAATTGGTTGGTCTAATATGCAAGTGGTTGAGTCTTGTGTATAAGATATTGTTGAAAGTTACTAAATTAAGAAAAGTTGAAATATTCTTGTTGGAAAATTTTATTTTCTGAAATGTTGTTCTTCCATTGCTTTAAAACATTGGTAAAATAGTATCTTGAAATGTCTTGGAATATCCCATTTTTATGATCAATGGATATTGGACATCATATGTTAGATGTCTTTGAAAAGTGTAACCTTAAGTTAAATAGATTCAATGAATGGAAGTATGGAAGCATTGCAACTCTTCATGAAAGAGTATGGTTTGAATAGACTAGACTCTTCATGAAGGGGCATGAGTGAACCATTGTATTCCTTCATGAAAGGGTTAGTCCTCTCTCTTTTGTGAGATTGCGTACTTTCCCATCAAGTTTGAGAAAGAATGAGACGAAGATCTTATCTAACAAATCAAAGACTTCAAATGGCACTCGAGAGCTTCAAGTGGATTCAAATCCAAGTTAAAAAGACAATGAGTTTATGAGGTAAGTAACATTAAACTTTCTTACATTTTTTATCTCCTAATTCATGCAAATATGATCTATTTTGATTGTTCGTATAATAGTGAACCATGATTCATGATGTGTGGTAGATTATAATTAACAATATACTCATGTTTTGAATGAACTCATTATTAGAAATAACGGGACTTGGCTTATTATGATTTAAGCCTTATGGAGGATATCATTGCATTTTCAAATAATGCAAACGTGTGAGGTATATAATCTAAAAACAACACAGAAAAATAGTTAACGGTACAACTGTTACTAATGAAAGAGTTGTACGTGGCTCATAACAGAAGTTAAGAAACCTTTTGCAAAAGATCAAAATAACTCATGCAAAGAGGAAGAAGAGCATCATCACATATGCCAACCTTTTGTTATTCTCACTTCTTGAGAGTTAATTATTTATTTTGTTTGCATCAAAGAAAGCTCCTAGTCAACAATTTTAAGAAATTTAGCTATTTATCATTGTGCGGGATCTTGACGTACAGCTTTATACTTGTAAATATATTATTAAAAAAGAGTCAATTATTGTAAGTTTACTTTATAAGTAAATTTAGGAGATTATCTCTAGGGAAAGAGAATATGGGTATTATTCTTAGAAGTGTATTACTTAAAGCACTCAGCAATTTCATAAATCTGTAGCGTGGAAGAGGTGGAGTATTTTATTGCTCTTAAGTCTAAAAGTAACACTCTCATGAGAAAAGCTTAATTGGTTAGCCTATTTATCAAGGTGTTCACTTAAAACCACTTCCAGCTTACACATTTAGAGAAGGCTAACCAAGACTTGATCTTATTTACTTGTGGCTTTTCTGCTCAGGTCCTTGATGCAATGTGGCAGAGTTATGATGTGAAATTTTTTGATAGATAGGCATTCTTCTGTGTTGAAGCAAGAGCAAAAGCTGAAATCCATGAGTAAGAGGCTGGGATGATATCACGAAAGGCCGGGACAGTCTGCTATCTGCAAATCAGTAGCTTGGAATTTGATCAATCACATCATTAATCTGTAACAATGAATGAAATCTGGTCCACCATTTATGTTATTTTGTGTAAATAACTAAAGGGTTGGGTAATTGCGCAACTTTGAGTCCTAGAGATCAAGGGGCGGAAACTGCAAGATTGTGATTTCTTGGATACTTTACTCCTCTTTTGTATTTTATCTATTAACTTCATTTTTGGATGATTATATTTTTGGCTAAATTATCTGATTTGTCTTTACGTAAACCAGTACCAAATCCTGAACTCATTTTAAAATCCGTTTTCCTGCATATTCGAAATATACTTGTTTATAAAATTAAACGTAGTTAGTTATTAAGTTTGAGAAGATAAATGATATATTGATAATGTAAAATAATTTTATATTACAATGAAATTATAACCTATTAATCTATTTATGGAAAGTTTGTTAACTTTTATGGTAAATATCTAAATTTTAAATCCTAAATTCTAAGTGTGTTTAGATTAAAGATTTTGAAAATTTAGGAAATTTAAAATACAAGTAATTTGAATTATTATTCATTAAATTTCTCTTGTTTTCATATATGGTGAACTTTTTGGATTTAGACGTAGGCATGACTAGATACCCGTCCGAATTCGTCCCGATTTGAATGGGAAAAATCGAGTTTATCATATTCTCGGGGACGGGGGCGGGTTTGGTATTGATAATATCTGCCCTGCCCCTGCCCCCGCCAGTTACTAAATGACAAAAATGTCATATTTTGAATGATTTTGTTTTATAGTTTTTAAATTATGATATCATATTTTGAACGTGAGTTTGTTATTTTTTTTGTTGTGTAATTAGCATTTTCGTTTGATTTTTTCAATAAAAAAACTATATTATTTTTTAATTTTAATCAAATAGTGGGGGCGGGGATGAGTATGGATTTTAAAACCCGACAGTGATCGGGGGCGGGGTCGAGGATGGGTTTTAAAGTCGAGGGTGACGATGGGGAATACAATACCACCCCCTTCCCCATTGCCATGCCTATTCAAATGTGGTGAACTCAAAAGCTATACAACCTAACACCAGATAATAATACCGAAATCTATCACCAAAGCACCAATGTAATGAACATAGAATTTAGAAAGCTATCAATTGCACACGGTTAGAATATCTTTCGTCATTAATACTTATTCTATGTGTGTAGAAGCTAAAATTTATAGGTTTATAATTTAGGATAATTTACCAAAAAGTCCTAGGATCTACAACATGTTTGATTATTAAAAATTAAATAAAATACTTGGGTTTGTAGTTGGTTCTTGATCTAAGCATTCTTCGACATTTATTGTAAAATCTTTGCAGCTATCAATTACGATCACGAACAATGACATTGTGGTTTTTCCTCAACCGAAGCCTCTTTATTCCTTAATAGGATCTTCGTAACTCTTCAAATGGAGAGAATAAAAACTGTGTGACGACTTGGTATATTGGGAACCATAACCTTCTTATAACATGTTAATCTAATAAGGTTCTCATTACCTCTTAATGGGTCAACATTGACATATGCTCATTTAAGTTCATATCATCTTATTTTTAATTGTCTAACGAGCTAACTTAATTTGACCACATAAAATAAAACTCAATAATGATAAATAGCTAATATAATTGTCTTATAATATTAACCCACATTAATTATTAGAATAGAAAATTTCAACAATCTTCCACTCGGATGATATATTGTAACAATAATATAAACATCCTTAGGTGCGCATTTGTACGCTATTTACCTTGACTTTCACCTTAATAACTTGGTCCATCTCATTTATCAATATTGAAATCACTGTGACTTTCGTCACTACAACCAATGTGACTAGACCCTAATGACACCACATCAATACACACCATGACATAGGTCAATATGGATAAGCAGCATGAAAATTACATGCAATGTAATCTCAATCATGCCTATTTTCAATTGGTCCAGCTTTAGTTTTTAGTGAGATCAATCTTAAGTCCTTAACTACAATTTAAATATTGCACTTAAATTGTTGGAGAAGAAACCTTTTGCCCACACACTCATAGATATGAACAAGAGGATAAATTTCAATGAAAACTTGTATATTTCACTCTTGCATTTACACATATATGCACCTTTTATATATCAGTGTCTTTTGTCTCAAAGTTAGTTACAATAAAAATAACAAAAACTAACTATCTTTTAACAGTCTAACTAATTGCTAACTACATCCTACTTATATTTGGTTTAAAACTCAACAGACTCTTCTTGAGGCAGAAAAAGATCTTGTGATTAGTGACTTGATGATACAAGGAACAAGGCAATGGAACAACCATCTTATTTATGCGCTTCTGCCACAAAGGTATGATACAATCTTGCAATTGCCTTTGTCTGATGAATTTGAAGAGGATAGAAGAATTTGGAAATATACAAATAATGGAATTTACTTTGTTAAATCTGTGTATAGATCCATTATGGAGCAAGCTAGAAATCATCAACAATTCCAAATTGAAGGCGATTGGATGAATATATGGAGTTTAAATGTCCCTCACAAAGTTCGAGTTTTCCTTTGAAGAGTTTGTAGGGATTGCATTCCTACAAAAATTCAATTACAATCGAGAGGTATTGATTGTTCTTCAATCCGTCTCTTTTGTCAACAAGACTTAGAGAATTATTTTCGTTGCTCCTTTACGTGCCCAGGAAGTATGTTAGTGTGGGAAAAGGAAGTTTTGTGGTGCAAAATAGAACCTCACTCGATGGCTGTAGAATCAGTCTCTGAACTGATATTCAAACTTATCAGAGGAGATGATGGAATTAATTCATGCAAAAGTGCTATGCTGTTATGGAGTCTATAGAAAAGGAGGAATGAAAAATTGTGGAAGGAAGTGGAGGAAAATGTTATAGCATTCTGTTGTAGAGCGAACTCAGTGTTACAAGATTGGAGGCTACCTCAAGATTCTCAACAATTCCAGCAATTTCATTGCTCTCCAACTGATAATGTTTTGGTTTGGCAAAAATCTTCCTCAACTTTGTCAAATGCAATTCGGATGCAGCAATATTTGAAGAGAAAAATATAATGGGCTTCGGGTTCTGTTTGCGAGATGAATTTGGGAACTTTCTGCTAGCTAAAACAGGTTGCTGGAATTCTTAAGTTTTGGTGCAGGAAGGTGAAGCATTTGCTTTGCTGCAAGCTTTGAAGATGTTGGCTCAACTACCCTATCACATAGTGATATTTGAGACCGACGGCAAGCAATTAGTGGATCATTTACATGGACCAAAGTCTTTGCTTACAGAGAGAGAATCCTCATTCAACAAATAAGAAGTGTTCTGCACCAGCATAGTGGCTTCCAATTAAGATTTGCGTGCCGTAATGCTAATAGTGTGGCTCACTTACTAGCTAGATATACTTTAGAGAATCATAGTATCCTTTGTATTGATACGTAATGGAGGCAATAAATTGTTGGTTCGAGTGGTCTTGGACTCAGTCTTTTAAGTAAGATTTCGGATTTGATCTGGATGAAAAAAAATATTGTTAGGAGGATAAACTTTATTAAAGGTATTTGGCCAATCAGATTATCTAACAGAGATTAATCATGAGTAAAATGGGTGGATATCTTACACAAATATCATAATCATAAATAAAATTTATTGTAATAGAAAAAATACTTAAATATTATATATTAATGATATGATTTTTTTTAATTTAATTATTAATATGATATTATATTTATATTAATGTTAGTTAATTTAAAATATATATTATAGAATATTTTTTTTTCATTTTTTTCCATTTTATGGTTTACTTATATATAATATTAAAAGTGATATATTACATTAAAAAACTATTAACTTATTCTTTTTTTTTTGTTTAAAACATAATGTCCTTCACCATAAACATCCTCTCATAAAGCTGAAACAATCACATGTTCAATGTAAGCTAATTCACATGTTCAATGATATTATTGATTTATTCTTGTTTCATATATTATTACCAAACTCATTGTTGTAAAAATCAGTTTGGACCTGTCGGTCAAATCGGAACTCGGTGATCAAATTGGGCCGATTCTGTATTTGGATCGAAAATGTAACTAATCCAGGTTGGTTCGGATTGATCTAGTCAAACCAGGCTGGGTTTTCGGTTGGACCGGTCCGACCTGATCGGGTTTCTATTTTTTTATTTTTGGAAAAAAATATTTGAAAAAAATTTGGATTTTGGAGTATGAATAGATTTTTCTTACTCAAATAATATGAGTTATATACTTATATATAATAGATATATATAATTTTGAATTTGTAATATATATCAGGTCAAACTGGATTAATCACTGATCTATCGATTGGATCATTGACACACTACTTTGATTAGATCAATGCTCCAACCGGATTTCACAATGATAACTTGAATTGAATTAATATGATGCCAAATAAATGACTTTATTAAAATGTTATCTAAATATAAATTGAATACGGTACCAAATAAATGACTCTATTACAATCTTATCTTCTTTCCCTGTGAGGCTGTGAGGAAACAGAGGTAGCAGCAATAATGGCCTCTGCAAGAGAAAAAATGTATTTCCTGGCAATCCTCCTTATATTCTCCCCTTCAAAATTAACGTTATCAAATGCTGCTGCTGTAACAGGGCAACCAATTCCCCCTGAGTGGCCGCACCAGTTCCACGCTTTTATGTTCATGAACGAAAGCGGAATTCTTCAGAAACTGGACTTGTGGTACGACTGGCCCAATGGCCGAAACTTCAACATAATTCAGAATCAGCTCAGCCACGTCGTCTCCTACGACCTCGAATGGACCAACGGCACCTCCTTCGTCTACACCCTCGACCACTCCGACCCGACATGCAAAGTTGTAGACTTTGGAGTGGGTATTCTCCGCCCCAATTGGCTCGAAGGTGCAACCTATTTGGGTCAGCAACACGTTGATAACTTCCTCTGCAACGTTTGGGAGAAGGTTGATTTTATTGTCTACTACGAGGAGGTCCTCACTCGTAGGCCTGTTAGGTGGGACTTCTCCTCAGGTACTACACACACACCTCTATTCTTAAATTGTTACTTGAGAAATATTACGGCGGAATACTTTCTAGATGTCAATCAACCACAGCTTCTTCAAATTTTGGAGATAATACCATTAAATAAGTAAAAATAGTTTTAAAAAATTATATTTGAGATTAAAAATATGTGTTTTCCCCCCTTATATTTAAGACAGGAAGAAACATGTACTTGTTGCTCCCCTCATTAGTACTTATTTTAAGAGTATTAATTTAAGTCTAACGAAATCCTTTGCCCTTATATATATATATATATATCACTAGACATTTGAACATAATATATAATGGATGATCCAATATATCCATTAATAATTATTATGATAAATTTTGATATCATGTTAAAATTAAATTTAGACTTAACTTTTATCTCAAAATTAGTTTATTGAGGGTAAGAGCGTTTGGATTTGTGTCTATAATTCAACAGAGCAAATTAACTCATTAATCATTTTATATATATTATTTTAATCATATCATTAGTCAGTATATGATCTTCAAATCAACACTTCTCATACTAAGGTCAACACATTTCAAATGTGAATTTTGCAAGACTAAATATTTACAAGGAATGGTCTATTAAGCTCAACAACAATCGTTACATTAGATTTTGATGTCATTTTAACATTTATGTTTCAACTTAACTCTAAAAGTTAACTGGTGAGTAAAGATGTTATCCTCACTCGTACACAGGATTTTGACCACATCGATGGTCAATGCCACGTTACTTTTTGTTAGTTATATTTGTATGTATGTGTCCCTTATTTGAAGCATTTATCTGAAGTGAATCCACTTCGAATTTGGTGGGTGCAGGATACACTGGTCACGTGATGACATATGAGGTTGGTGCGGTGCTTGAGGATGCAAATTGGCAGGCTCCTGTGTATTGTTTTGATGAGAATGAGAAGGAAAAGAATAGCCCCATTTTGGGACCTGCTGTTCGCGGTGGTTCTCTTGGGAGTTTGATGAGAGAGATACCCACTCGGGAAACTATGTAATTATATTTTTTATCTACTAGATTAGAGGTGCTCATGATCATGCATCACTGTCTTGGATATGAACTATCATAGTCTTTGGAAGTCATGCATCTCTTTGGGATTAATTTAGAAGATACTGTTGAAAGTGAATTAAGAAAAAGTTGAAACGTGCCTGTTAGAAAATTTTATTTTTGAAGTAGTCTTCTATTGATTAATTAAAACATGCATTACTCTAATAGTATATAGATTTAACCGATAACTAGTTTTCCTCATAGATAAAACATTACTTATTAAAAAATTATCAAAAACTTAAATTAATAACTAATATTTACTTGAGAAATTTAACTAAAATTGATTGCAGTTTCTCTCAAATTAACGACATTTTAGTTAGTAAGATATATCTTGTGTGTAATAAAAATTAATACTGACAAGATTAGGTATGTAATTTTAAAAGATAAACTGATGAAAGATTTACTCAAATTTTTAAGAAGTTTATATTCAATTTTCGAATAAGGTTAAGACTCGTCATTTCTAATAATATTTGTTCATATCAAAGTTAAAAAAGAAACTAGTAAATATTATTTGTATGACAGATGTTTGCAAATGTACGTAAAATGTTAAAAAGTGTAGTTTTTATAAAAAGGTATCCGTTATCCTTTTGCTAAAAAAAGCATCCATTAATAAAAATATAAATCATACATTTTTTAACTTTAAAGAATCTTAAGATTTAATTAATTAATGAAAATAAATTATAAAAATATTATATTTAATGTTCTTGGAAAATAATTAAGAAAATGAAAAAATATTTAATCGAACAACTAATTAAATAAGAAAATTAATTCATTGATATAAAAACTATAAAAAAAATCTATGTAGATTTAAAAAAATAATAGTAATTCAAATTGAAAATATAATAAATAATTCATTAATAATAGCCGTGATTTAATTAATCAATTAATAATGTGGTGATTTTTTATTCCCATTCTGGAAACTGCAAAGCACAGTAGGAGTAGAAGCAAAGCAAAAGGGGTGGAATGAAAATTGGAACTGGCCTCTGGATGATGAAGGATTCATAGGCCAGAGACCAATAAGACAGAGAGAGGACTGGATTCAACTTTCTTCTTCTTCTTCTTCTGGTTGTGGCGCTTCTTCCATAGAAAGATGGGTACTGGGGATTCGGATTCGGAATCGAATGGATGGAACCGTGCTCGAGGGGTGGCGCTTAAGACTCTGCTACTAATTGGTGGCGCACTTCTCGTTAAGCGCCTCCGCAAGTCCACCACGCGCTGGGACCACGCTCATTTCGTCTCCAACTCCCTCACCGGCGAAAAGGTTCTCACTTCATTCTTTCAATTCACTCTTTTAAGATTCTACTATGCTTCTTTTCTTTTCAATTTCTCAATTATTGTAGTATTCCAAGGAGCAAGCTTCCAGAGACCCTGATAATTATTTCAACATTAGGTACATTTCCCACTCCCTTTTTTCCTTCACTTTCCTTATGCTTGCGCTCTTATTTGGTTTTCTGAGATGTACTGTATTTGTTCTTTGTGTTTATTTATTTATTTGTAGACGAGAGAGAATTTTAGAAATACGACACTGAAATTTGGTGCTTTTGCAGAATGCTTACATGCCCCGCAGCGGAGCTAGTGGATGGTTCCAAGGTCTTGTATTTTGAACAGGTGAGCATTACTATGCAAGTCTGGAAAGTTACTTATTTGTGAGTTAGGTCCTGTGTAGAAAATTTTCTCCGTTAACATAAGTAAGAAGATAAAATGAATTGAACTTCTCTCATAAGCTAAAATCTTCTTATGCACTTCAGCTTTTTGGAGAAGTTAAATTAAAGGACTTCTATAAGAATTAAGCACATAAGTTGATTTTGGCTTATGAGACACGTTCGATTCATTTTAACTTCTTGTTTTCTTCTCCTGTAAATGCTTATGGGGAAATTTATCCAAACAAGACAATATTGTTTTCACTTTTTTTTATCTGTGCTTTAAATATTAGCTCAATTAAGATTTTCTTTGTGCTGCTAGGCTTTTTGGAGGACTCCACAAAAACCCTTTCGGCAGGTAGACCTTATATCTTCTGAGAAATTCTATTTACATTTTCTGTTTCGGTTTCTTCGTACTTGAAATATTATCAGGAGCAAGATGCTTTCAATAGATGTGTTTCAGTGAAAAATGTCTGCATGTTAAACTTTTTACGTTATTGCTTTCAGTTGTCTGTGTTGATTTTTTTAAAAGATAAATCTAATCTTCACTGTCATCATTCAATTTTTTTTGCAGAGGCTTTTTATGGTGAAACCTTGTCCTAAAGAGTTGAAATGTGATGTTGAGGTATGTGTTTATTCACTTTAATGATACTGATGCCCTTTCCATTCATCTTGTACTTCATTGTATGAAACATGTCCTAATGCTTGTGATAAGTTTCCTTTGTGAAGAGTGTGGCTAAGTTGGCCACACCACACTTGTCTTGAGCACCATGATTTGCATACATTTATGATGCTGATGCTTTGTCTTTCTGAAATCTCTAGTTTCGTAAAACAATATTGAGATCTTCTTTACCATAACTTTTCTATAGAATGTCATTGAAAAAAGTTATGCTAAGCCTTCCTTACAAAACGTGGAAAAAAATTGGTGCTATTTAAAACTTCTTATGAAGCTTTTCTGGTTTTACATATGCACAGTGATGCAGTACAAAGGGGGTCAAATTATAATTAAATGCTGGGTTGCTTTTTGGGCTATTGTAGATGATTGGTCACATTGGTGTGTATAATTGATCCAAAGTCCAGACAGTATCCACCGTTCAAGTATAATTGATCCAACATTACAATTTACATAGAGACTTGTTCTTATGTTTTTGCCTTTTTGGTCTGGTTTCTAGATGTAGGATTTCACTTTAGTTTATTTCTTTTTTAGAGGAATATTATATTCTTTTTTTTGTTACAACTTACAAGTGGCTGCTATATTTTGTTTAATTCAGAGCATGAATACTAATTTATGTTGAATGGCAGCTAAGTACATATGCCATTAGAGACATGGAGGAGTACAAAAATTTCTGTGATCGACCGAGGGATCAGCGTCCACAGCCGGAAGAAGTCATTGGAGTAAGCATTTTAGCCACGTTCATACTTCATACTCTTAGCTAAGAAGCATCTTGTTTTAGAGATTTGTCACTTCTTTTTGGTTGGAGAGAGAAGTGGAACAGAAAAGAGAATGATTTGAAAATAAAAAAAAAAAAGAATTCTGAGGAGGTAGAATGGAGAAAATAAAAGGAAGAAAGGGATTTGTGAAAATTAAAGATTTTTTAGGATGAAAAGAAGGAAAAAGGATGGGGGCTGAAAAAGAGGTAACATCTTGGGATTTTATAGATGTAGTTTGTAGATAGATTAATGGATATCGTGAGACTTCTTAGACATCACATTTGGCAAACAATCATAAAACCACAGCTAAAATCAAGTGTTAGGTCTAAACTTATCTCAAATTGAATACTGCATAATATAGTAATGATTAAAGACTGTGTCACAAAAAGCCATAGATGCCAAGAATCTAATTGGCCATCTTTTGACGTTGATAGAGTCAGTGTGGTGAGTCAAATGCATCTTAGTATCAGCTGCCACTCTTAAATTTGACCAAATGAGTGAAGAAATGTTCCAGTTTGTCTGAGGAAATGAAGCTGTTATCTTCCCCAAATTTTGTTTAAAGGTGATGCTATAATAATCCGATTACTTAGGAAAGTAGAATGTAAAAGTTTGCCTGGCTTCTTGAATCTATTACCTGGACATAACCATGTATGGATGAGTTTTCTTTCATGAAAGGCAACTAGTTTAATTACCAGAATGAAAAATATCCATGGGGTGGATTGATTTGTCGCTTCTCCATTTCTGATTATAATTTTGTCCCACATTTCTTTCCTTGTTCTGCCTTTATGTGTGTTGCTGTGGCTTTTCGTAGATTATTTTTGTTTACTTTTAGATTTTTGAAAGACTTCATTACATCAATGAATTATCTTTTTGGGAAATTCTGGACAAAATTCTATTTTGATCGACACTTTCTTAGGTACTTGCTTTAGCATGTTCTAAATGGGAATTCATGACAAGCTTGTGTTTTTGAATATCTTAATATCTCATGCTTGAACAATTGTACTGTGGCTTGCAGGATATTGCTGAACATTTGACAACAGTACATCTAAACCGTTGTCCACGTGGAAAACGTTGCTTATATGAAGGTTCAACCCCACCTGGTGGATTTCCTAATTCATGGGTAATTTTCAGTTCACTCTATTGTCTTAATATCGTTATCCCCATCCTTTTACCAGTACTACTGTATATAAGAGTTGAGTTGAAACACCTGTACTCTTTTTTGTAGCAGAATGGAGCAACTTACTGTACTTCAGAACTTTCAATTTTAAAGAACAATGAGATACATACCTGGGACAGGGGTTATGATGCTGATGGAAATCAAGTTAGTTTTCCTCATCTCGTTTGACTAGTTTGATGAATTGCTTTACCTTTATAGTTGCAAATATAGATATATAGTATACGACAACAACAAAGAAAAACAGAAATATTAAACTATTTTTTGGTTGTAGAAACATTAGTTATTTCTTATTTGATTGCAGGTTTGGGGACAAAAAGAAGGCCCTTACGAGTTCAAGCCAGCACCAACCTCCAGTTTTAATGATATCTTTTCACCTTTGAATTTCCCCCCTCCTCCATCCATGGAGAGAAGAATAGAGGGTTCATTTGTTTTGCAAGAATGAAAGCGTTTCATATAACCACAATGTGTAATTCAGCTACTGTAGCTGTCTGTCAATATAGTGCTTTTTTTTTTCTCTAGTTAGTCAGCACTATCTGTCAATATTTTGATTCCATTCTAGGTAATTAAAGCAATAGTCAAAGAGCTGGCCGCTTCTTAGGTGATACTATTCAAATATGTTGGTAATTTAACAGAAGGAATAAGATAGAACCATGCGAAAGTTGACCTAAATAAACAAATGAATAGGAATAAATTAGAGGTTCATTTCTTCTGACGTAAAGGGTAATGGAACCAAACAACCAGCCTAAAATTTGTTCAGATAGAAGTATAATCCCGCAAGCACTGCAATTCCCACGGCAGCTGCAATAGGAAGTGCGGTCCTGTTTAAAGTATCGCATAGATAATGTCAATACTAATATTATGTGAGCAAGTCATCGTATTTTGCTAATCTAAAGACATTAATTATGTGTCTATTTAGATAAGTTTCTTTAAAAGTATTTTTAAAAAAAGAAAATAAAAAGAATAAAATGGGATGAACCTTTTTTTATAAATTAAAATGAATTCTTAATTAATTAGTCATTAGTTAATTTGTATAAGTTTTTTCATATAATTTTTCTAGAAGATGATAAAACATCTAAAATTAATTAATGGTTAGCTAATGAATGACTCCTTTTAGTTTATTTAGTTTATAAAGAAGTTTATTTCATATTTTTTTCTTATTTCATTTTCCTAGAAATACTTCTAGAAAAACTTATCCAAATAGATTGTCAGACTCACCCAATTGCTTCTTCTTTCTTGATTTCGGATTTTCGTGCCTTTCTAACATCTGTATCATTTGCGTTTCTTGCAACAGCTGGAGCGTAGGGCCTAAACCTTCGTTTTGGAGCAACCACAAACTGCAAAACACCACTTTAAGGCAATTATAATGCAGTACACCTACTGAGTTCCGTGACCCTTATTTCTTCTATTTTTTCAACTAGTAACAACAATTTGATAATTTATATCACTGGTAAAGCATGAAAGCAAGTTTTCTTTTGGATTGAATTTCCTTTAGTTTCTCTATTAGTAACACTGGAGGTGAAGTAAAAAAAGTAATCAATTACCTGGACAGAAGAATTTATCAGGCAATTTCTCAAAGGGGGTCCTGTCGTTGTAAATATACCTTCATCATTATCAACACAAGCATAAGATTGTTGTGTAAAGAACAAGTTCATAGACTTCATACATGAATCATCTAATGATAAAGGATGAGAGAAAAGATGAAAGGAAACCCGCAATCGCGACAGATATAGGCTTGCTTGGAGGCTACACGCATGGAAATCCTGGGAGCTCCAGAAGTAAGATGCTGTTGCTTTGGATGAAGTAAGAGGTTAAGGGGACCAGAGAAGAAAGATGACTTTAAAGCCAAAGGGTTGAGGTGTGGTCGCAGGCCAGCATTGGCAGCTGGGGCTAATGAAGGTGGGGACCTTGCAGTGTTAAGACTGATTGTGGGTGCTTGCATATGCATGGCCATTTTCCCTTTGCTATTCCTAATGTATCTCAGTTGGCAGATACTGAGTTAAGGAAGTGAGAATAAAGAGACAATTGATGATAAGGAAAAGGTTGTGGAACAACTGGTGATTCTGTGAACGTGGAATCGGCTTGTGTCTGAATCCTACGTGGAAAGCGTGGCATTCATACTCCCCACACAAGCCCTTTCCCACTCTTGGTTTCATTTTTATTTATTTTTTTATCTTATTAGGACAAGGAAGTATCAATGTATTAGGCACCAAGTATTAATGCATTTCTGCTATAGCCCCACACTTTAGAATACGTAAATTTTAGGTCCTTTGCCTTTTGATAAACAAAGAGCAACATTTTTCAATTATTTTCTTGTCCCCATATTGTTGCGAGCTCCTGAAGACTAGAGAATCAAACTAATTCTTAGGAAAACTAGCATAGTTCATGATATGATGAAATGCTCTTGTTCTTTGGTGGTGTGAAGTCTTGACTATTTCAGGTTAAACTTGATTTTTTTTCTTCACTTGGGTTGGATAGGTTCTAACCTTAATAATTTAGGGTGTGTTTGAATTAACATTGTTTATGCATTTCGAGGCACTAAACGCAGAAGGAACTCTTCTGTTGGAATGGAGAAAATGCTAGTTACGTCCAACTAACTGTTTTCCAAACACCTAAAATAGTTTAGCGAATGTCAATTGTATGGTTGAAATCTGTATAGGAAGTAAAGAATGTCAGATCATTTCAATTCCCTAATTCATGAATGAACTAGTTTTATTTGCAATCGAGTGTCAATTTTTCATTAATTTCCTTTGCAGAGGTCACCCTTAAACTGTCATGCTCACACTAACACATACCTCCAAATAAAGGTAATTGAAATGCTATTATAATTTATTGTCTTAAAAAGGCAAACTGAGGTGGTTCATTGTATCTGATCCAAAAAGAGCATCAATACATAGAGTTAAACTGAATTTGTCACATTTGTTAAGCCCACATATCAACCTCTGCTTTTTGGACCTCTATTATTTAGTCATCTCATCAACAAATAAAACCCGTTTGTTAGGATTAATTTTGATAGAATTGATTTTAGCACACATTTATACTCATAAACAGTGACTGACTCTTTTCTGAAAAAAAAAAAAACAAACAGTGGCGGACCTATATTGTGATTAGGGTGTGCATTGCACCTCCTCATTTTAAGAATATTGTGTAAATATCTTAAATCTTTATATTTTACCCTCCTAATTTTATTCGTAAACCCATTATCCTTATATTTTAAATAAATTCAAAGACCCAATTAAAAAGAAGTTTAGAAATGTAATTAAAAATTATGAAATAGTTGATAGAGTAATTTATCCTAAAATAAACTTTGTCCTTAATTTGTACCTGCCATTTGGTAGACGGGTAGGACGGTAGATCATAAGTGGGTCACATCACAGACCAAATGATTAAATTTAAAATTCAAAATATTACAAAGAAAAGAAAGACAAAACGCCAAAAACAATCCTCCGTGTTGAAACTCCGTTGCCAGCCATATAAACGGGACCACCCTAACCAACAACAAAATAAACAGCAATAATATCATCATGAAACCAGTTTCCTTTCAAATGTATCAATATCTTTATAAAGAAATGAAAATGTGAGTAGAAGAACAAAAGCAAATCAATGTTTGCCAAAACATTAAACCTTATTACTATTTTAGTCGCATGATAGATAAATCAAATTATTAATACAGTAAGATAACTTATTCTAAATGTTAATTACTATCAGAACAGGCACACTTAAACAAGAAATTTATAATTATTGATGCCATCATGATTCATGATCTTGATTTTCAAAATCTGTAAGCTAAGTCACAGATTCTAGCATATGTAGCAAACAAAGAAAACAACTCCTACAGCACAGGTAAAAGTGTATACCATAAGAGCAATAAAGCTGCAAAATGGACATTAAAGGATCTAATGAATGGTCTGAGAAAAACAAAATCAAATTTACACTGTCTACAAAAACCAGCATCTCAATTTCCAAGCCCCACCTATGAACACTTGCAAGTATAGACCAAAATGTGTAAAGAATCCTAATTGCCTCAGAAAACTATTATGACTGCTATGCTACCAAGGTTTAAGGTCCCCCACAGGGCCAGCAGTCCAATTCAAGGCCTTCTCCCCTGGTTTCAAGAATACACTTCTGTCGTGCGGCAATTTACGTGCAAGGCCATTCAAAACTTGATGGAAAGCATCTCCCGGTTGCGCCGGTTGTGGGAACAGCATAGCTTGCTTCATGGAAGGGTTGGCAAGCAATCTCTGTTTCCTCAAGATAACTTCTGGTGGAATAGATGTGAGTATAGTATCTAACTGAGGGACATCCTTCTCATCAACAAATACACCTATCTCTTCCCATGGGATTGCATCAGCAAATGGCAGAACAATATCATCTGCAATGATAACTGGGATGCAGCCAAATACCACAGCTTCAACCAGTCTTGGGCTCCAAGGGGCCCATCCAAGTGGACACAAACAGAACACGGCTCGTTGCATGTCCTCATAGTATGTTGTTGGATGCTCAGTGGAAATGTCAAACAGTGGATTATCCTTAAAGTTCTCCCACACTGCTGCTCTTGCACCTCTATAAGATACCAAAGTACAGTCAGTTTGAGCTTTCAGGATCACTTTTTGTTATTTGTTTTGGTATGAAAGCATCAAGACATGGAAGCAAACTTCATGCATGCTTATATTACTTGGTTTTTGGTCAGAATATTAGAAAGAACCAACTAGGTCGTGAATGTAGTTAATCTAATTATGCTTGACTAGTTTCAATAACTACTTAATACCATAATTATATAAAGGGTATAATGTGTTATAGGTCCCTCACGATTTGGTCAAAATTCATTTTAGTCCCTACACTTTAAAAATGGTTGTTTTAATCCTCATATTTCTGAAATGTGGTGTGGAT
Source organism: Glycine tomentella (assembly GCA_007407185.1). Taxonomy (NCBI): domain Eukaryota; kingdom Viridiplantae; phylum Streptophyta; class Magnoliopsida; order Fabales; family Fabaceae; genus Glycine; species Glycine tomentella. The sequence goes on along the minus strand of PYAF01000524.1, from coordinate 99,379 downwards.
TTCATCTCTAACCCTATGCTTTATTTTGACTTGACCAGGAATGAAATCCACCAAATTTTTAGAAACAAGGATCAGAACCACTGTTTTTAAAAATATTGGAATTGAAAATAATTATGACCAAAATGTGAGCCTAAAACACATTTTACCCCTGTATAAATTATAAGTCAGAGTGCTCCTTGCATTTTTAATAAAAGGATGCAAGTTAGTGATCTTAACCAAACATGCTGCAAAAATAAATGAAAAGCCTCACATGTCCACCCCTCCTTTACATTTGTGAGTTGTAATAAATAAGACATACCTTGCATAGTATCCACCTTCAGGGTCATTTCCAACATCATAAAACAGTCCTCGGAAGTAAACAAAAATGGACCTGGGAGTCTTTTCAGGAATTAGGTGTGTGTGCATTTTCTGTGGTGGAGCATACGGAGGAATGGTGATTGAGCCCTCTTTCAAGCACACATGATTTCTCTGTCCAAATGTTTGAACCAAGGTAGCACGCTGAAGCAATGGAAGAATTCCTCTTTCAACTGCCTTCTCTTCCTGGAACGGAAAAACATGATAAAAGTGCATGTTACAATATCCATGTGCATCTTGAATAATAGAATCCAAGGTCCTTCTCACCAAACACCACACAATTTGTTTGAATTCTTAATAGAACTAATAGTGATGTAAATAATAAAATTAAAACGGTATGCTAAATTTCTTACTTGATAATGGAAGCATGCCCCAAAGTCATGAGGGGTCACAAAGAAATGATCTGCCCCTTCTGTCCTGTTCCAATAAGGCCAGTTTGAAGAAATAAGCTGTATGGCACTTCTCATCATTCGTGGTGACTTGAAAGGTAAAGGAAGGCCATTTGGTGTCAAGTCACAGGTGGTGTAGACAGGGGTATA
>PYAF01000524.1:76117-91224 GCA_007407185.1 Glycine tomentella | reverse complement strand
AATTATGCAGTAAAAAAACTATTTATGATTACATTATAGTGTAATTTTTGTTTGACATTCTAAAAGCAAGATGGATTGAGATTTTTGTGCCCTAGACGAATTAAGAAAATTATATTCCACAATCATTTGAATTTTGTCTTTCTTACATTTTCTGTTACAAAATCATTATATGTAATATTATTTAATCTATCTTGATACATAATAGATTTAAATAAAAATTTAACAATTTCAAATAAAATAAATTTCTTTCGGTATATGCAATAATAACAACATAGTAGTATTACTTTATAAGTTACACATACTTTAATAAAACAATTAAATGTCTTAAAATATTTCAATATCATAAAATTTGATTTTGATTCAATGCGGTTAAAAATTCTCTAACGACTTTTAATTCTTCAAATAATTTTTCACTATTAAGATCATAAGAACTATCATATTTTAAATCAATTTCAATTTTTATTATTTATTTTTTTGGGTTCCCAACTTATTTCTCTTTACGACACCGCTGTTTAAGTGACCCGATGCAATATGTGGGGCAACAAGGAGATTAGAGAGAGATCAACGGTGGAGAGATTAGTGGGGAAAAAGAAAGTTTTAGACCGTTGTTTACACAATTATGTTAACATTATAGAAATGAAAGGAAAAATCATACCGTACCTTTTTTTTATGTCTAACACTGTACTTAAACTGTCAATTGTTCTACATAACTGTTGATAAATTTTTATTGATAAGTAAAAACATCACTATTAGTTGACTAATTACTGGTAATTATTTTTTCAAAAAAATTTATTGAAACTTATTTTAACTTTTATAATAAAGTTTCTATATATTTTAAAATTATATGAAATTTGTATTTTAATATTTATATGAACTAAAAAAAATATTGGTATCCCTCTAAAAACGGACCATCGATGGTTATCCACCTCGACCATGATCAAGGGTACCACCGTCTAAAAGTTAATTAATTGAAGCGCACCTCAAATCCAACTGGGTAGTTGAACACTCGAACAACTCCCATCAATACGAACCACCAAAAGGGTATCAGCATTTAATAGCCAAAAATAAAAACACATTTTGCTCGTCATTGTTATTAGTCAGAAGCCAGAAATTCGTGTAGGTTGAGGCAGAGATTCAAGAGAATGGAGGGTGTGAGCCCCGAGCCCCTGAGATCAGAATTGGATTCCAAATCCAAACATGACACAGCAAAAGAAGATGGCGACACTTTGAAAGACAGCACTGAAGCCGAAGTCACCAAAATTCGTCTCATGAGAGCCTATGTTGAAAGCCGAGATCCCTCTTCCAAGGTACCCAATAGGGCTAAAGTTGTCATGTTTTTTTTTTTTTTCTTTTTTCTGTTACAACTAAATTAACTGTCATGGCTTTATGCCCTTTTTCTCTTTCTAAAAGTAGCATTTTGGTGTCAACGGTACTCTTTGCTTAGATCAAACATAGTCTCCGACAGATACTTTGTGAATCATATTGGTCTAGCTCTGTTTGTTTTTACCATGTTATCAATATTTGTCAATAATTAATCTTTGTTAGATAACCTGTTTCACAACTCGAGACCTTGTTTAATTAGACTCGGACCAATCATAATGCTGGTATATGGATAAAACTAATATGACCATGATATTCCTTCTCTTGGGATAAGCACAGTGGAATACCCAAAAGCAAAATTTGACTTCTTTTTTTTTTAACTTGAACTGTTGTGATCATTTAAAATGAAAAATTGATGATGCCCAACTGGTTAGTTTCACCACAACATCAATTAGTTTGAAATTTTAATTTGATTGAGCCTTGGTGGGTGAGCAGGAAGAAGATGATTTGATGATTAGAAGATTCTTGCGGGCTCGTAGTTTGGATGTGGAGAAGGCTTCGGCAATGTTCCTTAAGTACTTGAAATGGAAGCGTTCATTTGTTCCAAATGGTTGCATATCACCGTCAGAGATTGCCGAAGATATTGCACAGGACAAGGTGTTTACGCAAGGACTCGACAAGAAGGGTCGACCTATAGTTGTTGCCTTTGCTGCAAAACATTTTCAAAGCAAAAATGGTGCCGATGGTTTCAAACGTATGTTCCCCACTTGAGATCCCTTTACAATTCAATTCCTAATAACAGTCTTTCATTTCAAGTCCTCTTATTAAAGTTGGTACAGAATAATGGCAAGTACTTTTTCTGAATGCAGGGTATGTGGTGTTTGTTCTTGAGAAGCTTTGTTCAAGGTAAATCCCTTTTTCTATGTTATTTTAATTCCGGTCAATTTTAGTCATTAACATTATGAAAAAATAAATTGAATTCTTAACTTTGTTAATTATAATTCAATTTGACCCGTAACATTAGGGATTCTATTGAGTTAATTATTATCAATTTCTCGGATGAACTTAATTGAGTTGATAACTAAATTTGCGGTTTTGTGAAGACCCCAATTTACCAATTGGCAGTGATGTCACGTTTAAGGACTAAAGGTCTAATTGTTTCTGCATTTCAATGTCTAAAACTCCTTTTCTCCCAAAGTAAAAATAAATGATAAAATATAAGTTTGATCCAATATTTCAATTTTTAGTTTCAATTTGTTCTAGTAGGTTTAAAAAGTGTTGGTCTTTTTAGCATTACTCAACATCCACAACACTTTTAATCCAAATTAATTGAGATCGGTGGTAGATAAATCCAATGATAGATTAAAAATAAGAGAAAGTGAGAGGAGAAGAAAAAGTGGAAATAAGATAAATGAGATGAAAATAAGCTAAAATAAAAGAGGGGTGAAAGGAGGAGGGAAAAAATGAAGAGGAAAAGAACTAAAAAAAGTGAACAACTGGATATTAATGGGTTTAACCCTCCACCAAACTTATAACTTTTCTCCACTCCGTCCTAAGACATACCGTCCGCCAATTTATATCTCACTCTGTTAGGTCTTATTTAATCAACTATTCCCAGGTAAGTTTTGGTCAACCTATACCTCTCTTTATGTCGAGCTCTTGGTAACAAATTCTTGTACTTACGGGAACATCTAGTGGTCGTCTCATAACATGTCCAAACCATCTCAATCTATACTCCCTCATCTTTTCATGCACCAATACTACTACTATTTTTCATCGAATATCCTTTCAGGCATTACTATTAGACTAAAATGATACTTTCAAAAAATAATTGAACTAAGAGTGTCAATTTTTGTTGATGTGATATCTCATAGTTTGTCACATGTCACTTGACTAAAATAATGTTGTAAATTGATAGAAGGGACTTAATCTAGAGACACTTCAAAGGATCAAAGTAAAACCTTATAAACCAACCTAACCAAATTGAAACAAAAAATTCATACAAGAACAAAAAATATCAACATCAACAACACCTTTAACCCAAGTTAATTAGGGTCGGTAATAGATGAACCCAATGATAAATATAAGAACCAAAAATATATTTAACAAAAAATAAATCGCTTGCCATTCATGAGTCTGGGAACTGAGATATATGTGCAGTTGCACTTTCAACCATATAGATGCCTACACTTACAACCATAATTGTGAAATCTGATCTGGTCATTAACCTGATCAAGATAGTGGGTCAGTGGTCCAACCGATGTATCAGTATTTAGTTCGGTTTGATCCGGTATATATTAAAAACTCAAAATTATATATGTATCTATTATATATAAGTATATAACTAACATTATTTGAGTAAGAAAAGTCCATCCATACTCCAAAATCCAAATTAAAAAAAAAAACAATTTTTTTCAAAAAAAGTAAAAAAAAGTCATTTAAAAAAAACGGTCAAGTCAGACTAGCCCAACCCTCGAGTTTGACTGGGTCAATTGCATAATCAATCCGCAAGCAAAATCAATCTAGACCGGGTTTAATAACACTACTTAAAACTATGAATGGAAATATAACGTTAGTTGGGTGGTTGAGAAAAAAGAAAAAGAGAAAAGAAAAAAACTTAGAACTATGAATTTAGTTAGAAGATTGTTAATGGACCCATTTAACATGTCAGGATGCCACCGGGGCAAGAAAAGTTTCTTGCCATTGCAGATATTAAAGGATGGGCATACGCAAACAGTGACCTTCGTGGATACCTTAATGCTCTATCCATTTTGCAGGTACAAGTCTTCCTCCATTCATTGACCATTTCCCTCCATAGATCTTGTGCATAAGTTTTTTGTGTGTTTAATTGAAAACATGAAGACCTCATAATCATATCCCTTTTTTCTGATTGCAGGATTGCTACCCTGAAAGATTGGGGAAGATGCTTATTGTACACGCACCTTATATGTTTATGAAAATTTGGAAAATGATTTACCCTTTCATTGATGACAATACCAAGAAAAAGGTGACACTTCAAATTTATAATGCATATTACATATGTATGAGATGTTTTAGGAGCATATTTTGAATGTTGCACTTTCTTGCAGATCGTATTCGTGGAGAACAAAAAGCTGAAATCAACATTGCTAGAAGAGATGGAGGAGAGTCAAATCCCGGATATATACGGAGGCCAAATGCCATTAGTTCCTATCCAGAATAGCTGATTAAAATCATTGAAAGCCTTTTTGGCCAATTTATTTTATCCAAATAATTTTAACTTCTATACCAGGAGTTAAATGCAGATTGGAGTTCTGTAGTTGATCAGGTTAACTTAGCAGATTCATATAAACTTGATTATGCATTGCTTAATGCTTATATATAGCAGGCTATTATGCAATATATTTTTGAATTCCAATGCACATCCTCAAATTCCAAAACACAAAATAAAAAAAGAAACAATTTGCTGCTTAAAATAATATTAAGCTCTACCAACTGAAATCTACTAGCACTTATTCTTTTGGTCCAATCATATATAAAGATTCGGAATCTACTTTGCCCCATCTATGCCTATATCCAGTACATTTATAAATTAATCACAGCCCACAGTCTATATATAGTCCATAATGAAGAATATCTTCATTATTATTAATAGTAGATTACAAGTTCTATCCTATAATTCTGCGTCACTCCTATAGTGTGAAATGGGTGCACAATTGCCCCCGTTTGTTAAACTACAATGAGTATTTGATTCCGAACAATCCTTAACTTTACATTCACAACCGTAACTGAAGTAGATTCGGTAGTGTACACAAGGTGCCATGGGGAGTATTTGATTTGATTAGGCCTTCAAATATTAAGCTGAAAGCATCGAGTCCAATCAGTAGATTCGGTACACTTCCATCTTGAAAAGTGTCCAAAAAAATTTAAATCGAAAAATAGACTACGGAAAAAGCCACCATTGATTTTTATAAGCAGTGGCAAAGAAGATGATAGGACTTGCTCTAGCTGCCATGGCAGAATCATAACTCAATTTCAGCGTTAAAGACAAACACTTCTATATCCATGGAAATTGATGAACGATGTCCCTCCTCAATCCTCATGTCAAGGATCCGATATCTGCTAGTGATTCAACAATAAAACAATAGAGGTGGCATGATAGATGCAATAATAGTCAATATGATAACTATGTGGTTTGGTTGGTAAGGTGAGATTTTTCTCTCTCCCACACATATATTTTAAATTTGGTTATGTTATTAGTAGATATGAAATCTCCAACACACTCCTCTCATATTGAAGACTAAATATTTGTGAGTATTTTAATAATAGTTTAATTTGATGGTGGGTAATGTGATACACCCAACAATAATTGTAATAATAAATATTAATATCATTTTAGATTTTGGGTTGAGTCTAATGCAATTCCACAAGATTATTTTTTAAATTGAAGTTTATTTTCACTTATATATTTTAATTTGAGCATATCATTAATCAATATGAAAATTTCGACACCTTATACCTTGATATACCACATATTGATGCATAGTTGAATAAAATTATAATATATTATTTTTTGTTGTATTCTTCTTATATATTTTTATAATATAAAATTATTATAAATCAAATAAAATATACAAATTATATTATCGAAGATATTACATTTTAATTTATAAATATCTTAATATTAATTTAATTTTTCTTATTAAGTTTGATGTGTCTCATTGATTATTATTTAAAAATTTTATTACTACTTGATGAAATGTTAGGAACAAATTTCTGTGGGTCCCAGATATATTTAATGTTTTTTTAGTTTTTATAATTTTAGTAAATTTTAATCAATTAGAGTGAACATGTTGAACTTTGAAGAAATGTATTAGAAAGTATGTCCTAACACTCTTTTTTATATGCTTTTAAAAAATAAAATAAATAATATTATTTCAAAAAACAAATATAACATTATTTCAAAATATTTTTTTATTAAGGATATTTATGTTGTTTTATATACATATTTTTTTCTTTTTAAAGTAGTTGTTGTAAAAGCTATTAAACTTATCATGTAAAATCATATTACACAATTAAACTCTTAAACAAATTATATAACTTTTGTATGATATGTATTTGTAATCAATCGCTATTTATTTAAGTTTATTATTGTAGTTTGATAAATGGTCTCAAAATTAAGTTTTGGATATGCAACAACATTTAATATGCAAAGAATTTTTTTTATTATCTATAATAACTTTACTTAACTCTAACATGATTGTGTCCTATAAAAGAAATACACATAGTTTCGTAGAAAAGAGAGAGATTTGTACTCTTGCAATAGTTAATTTGAGGAAAGGAGAAGAAAAAAAATGCATTCATTTAAAATTTTAAATGCCATTGGCATATGTGAAGAAACAAAATTACGGGAAAATATATATAAATGGCATGAACATCTTTAATAAAAAAATAATAGAATAAAAATGATAAATAAAAAAATGATGGATATAAAAAATGTGATAAAATAACATTAAGGGAAAAAATAAATGTAAGATGATAATAACTCATGTTGATATTATTTGTTTATAAGATTACACTCCTAAAGTGACTTTATTCGAATGTTAGGGAAAAAGAACCACCAAGGAAACCCAGTGGCGGTGAAGACGTGGAACCCAAAGTGGCCATAACATTCCCTGAGTTTTTTATTTTTATTTTTTAGTTCTTTGAGTTTTTTTTGTAATTTTTTGGTTGAAGATTTGGTTTTTTTTAGAAAGGAGACAATGAGAAAGAAGCGAGGAAGGAGGAAGAAAATTGTTTGGTAAAAGTACCACATGTCACATATGGTGATATTAAACTGTGTCTAGGGCTATACATTACTACTCCGTCTCAGTTAAATGCCTAGACGAAAATTCACATAAAGATAAATTTGAGATTACATGCAAAAAGTTAAGGATACAATTGAGTAAAATAAACAAAAAAATGGTGAAATTAATACTTCAAAAAAATACAGGAAGATGAAAAATATATCTTTATCAATTTAAAATTGTAGACTACTTTACTTACATAGTGTATATTATTCAAAATTACTAAAATGTAACTCCATCTTTAAAAAATAGCTTAATAATTGACTAAAACACAAAATACTGTAATTATATTCAAACATGCATTAAATAATTAAAACATATTTTTCGAACTTTCGCATTCTGCGATCACTGCATTTGAATAAAGAGCCTTTAACACACAGTGGTGACTGATGAGATGAGGTGAGTGACACTATGAGGAACTCAGCCAACCTTTTTTTTTTTTTTAATATAAAAAAGTTTAGATGAATTAAATATTGGAGATTCATTAGGATTAAAATATATTTCAAGATTTAATGAATACTTATAAAGAATTTATAAATAATATTTTCATATCAACAGCAAGAATTTTGTTATGAAATATGAGTCTATTTTTATCAACTGAATCAATTTTAATTAATATTTCAGTCCACTTCTATTAAATATTAATTAATAATAATGTGTGTTGTGATGTTGAAATGGGTTGGAGTTGGAAGTAGTGGTCTTTGAAAGTACCATAAATGAATCAGGCTTTTTTTGCTTTACAGAGCTTTAGGCCAACTGTAACAACATGACAGTTTCTGTACTTTCCCTGAATCACTGTTTCACGTTGCCAAGGAATAGTAGTGTATGTAGTGTTGCTTATTAATTACTACTTAAATACTCGTGTATCCTACACTTTCACTATCATTGTTTCCCATTAATGAGTTCACTATCATCTGTTTCCTTAATGAGTGAGTCTTCCTGCTTTGTAAAAAGCTAAAAACCTCAGTGAGATTTTCTGTGTGATTCTGTAACAGTAACACCCCAACAGTAACCGAATCACTCATGAAATGAATGCTTTGCTAAGTAACCCATTTTTCTCCATTCAGTTCCTGACTCCATTGCCTTGGTCACTCCATCAATGAATACGTACTTTGCTTTTTAAAGCAACTCAATTCAGCTCTATCTTTTTTGGAAAATTCTCTAAATTTAAACAAGATACTACATTTTATTATTTTTTGCAGAAAATAAGTGCATTTTTTTAGATTCAATATACTCCATATTCACGGCATACAACTCGTAAACTACGTAGATTTCATGATCCATTCCCAAGATTTTTCATAATTGAACAATTATTAATGTTGCTATTTAATACTAGTGTTTTCCATGAACCATGATCCATTCATGATCTTTTTTTACTGCCGGATTTTTCATGATCAAACAATTACTGTAAAGTCTTCAATTTTCTATACGGGAAGTTCAGTGTTTTTTTATAGTGTGAAGTATTTATAAACTTTTTTCAAATAAATACAATTTTATAAAATTGATTATAATTAAAAAATTTAAAGTGAATTTATGTTATATATTAAATTAATATTATAATAATTTAAAACAAATTTTTAGTCTAACTAATACGATATTGGGATGAGAAAAAAAAATAAAAGAAAGAAGAGAAAAGGGTATAATTAAGAAAAGAAACTAAATAGAAATATATATGTATTGTTTAGAATTTAGATTTGTAGAAATAAAAAAATAAAAGAAATTTCTCTGACTTTATAAAAGAATGAATAATTTTTTTTAACATAATTTTATGTTTATAAATATTTTTAATATTTTCTAATACAATATTATTTGTTTTAGTACTTGAAAAGATGCCATTATTTTAATCTTGAGAATATTTATTTATTTTAGATAGTGCTTAAATTGAAAAAAAATACATTTTAATATTATAGGGAGTAAAATAATAATTGTTTTTCTAGAATGACCAAATTCGAATATTAATAGTATTAGAGACACTTAAAACATATTTTTTTAAAAGATAAACCTAAAATATATTTTACTCATTTTCTTTATGTATAAATTAAATATCATTTCTAAACAAAAAGTTGCATGTACTATGCAGGCTTCTTGATGTTAATTTAGTATTTGCATCCGATTACACGGCTAAATTAAAGGGTAAAATAGGGAAACAAAACCTTCTCTTGCTTCGCATCTAAGTCTGTTGACCTTGTTGACTTGTTCTGTCGAGGCCCGAGGGACGAAATATTTATTTGGTGGCCTCAATGTTATATAAAGTTTTCTTTTTCCTCGTTTTTATCCTCTTCCAAAGAGGTTTTTTTTTTTTTTTTGAAAAAAAGACTCTTCCAAAGAGGTTAAGTACCCCATTTTATTTATCTAATTTATCTGCTTTAAATTTTATCTTTTTACATTTTCACTAAAATAAACAAAGCGTAAGTACATTTTTAATGTTTAATCAAAGGCATATAAATAGAACTAAAAATGTCTAAGTTGAAAAAAATACAAAAAACACACCAAAAAATTATATTTTTTCTATAAGAAATATAAATGTCATTCTTAAGTTGTTGAAGGCATTGAGAGAAATTTGATGGTGATTCAAAACTTATTAATTGTTGTCTTAAGTTGTTCTACACAAGAAGTAGAACAAGAAAAAATAATAAATAAATAAAATAATATTTTTATAAAATTAACCTTGTTATTAATTTATTTATAGATTTTTTTTATCAATCATTAATATTATAAAAGACATAAGTGAAAAAATAATTAATGTTATATTAAGAAGTAAAAATGATAATTATTTTAAAATAATTTTTTTCTTATATGAAAATTATAATGAGATGGGAAACTAATATTTTTTTAGAAAATTTTGGATTCATTCTTGTTCAATAATATTTGCATAATAATAAAAGATTATAAATACCTTAGTGACATTTCTATAGAATTTATTGGCTGTTTTTTGCGAAGAATTGATTAGGTTTGAGTGACTTTTTGCATTAAACCACAACTGTAGGCTCAGCCGCTTAGGTTATGACAGAAAGTTGCTGGTTAGTTATAAGGCCTTCACCGTACTGGGCCTTACGGATTTCGATATTTTTCAGCTGTCGTCCTACGCTACGCCTAATATTACTAGTGAACTAGTAATTCTTATTTTCGACGTATAACATAACTGCATGAGACAAATATATCTCTACATAGTGGATGATAGATGTGGTGGGGAAAAAAGAATAAAAATGAGGTAGAAATATAAGATGAATGAGGATAATTTTCATTTTTTGTTATATTTTCCCCCTTTTCTTAAGCATTCAATCCCTCCACTTTATTTGAGCGATGTTTACTCTTCAAAATATATAGATATTGATCTGTAACTGTCATTTAAAGGATATTTTGGTGAGTATTAAAAAATATTAAATTATTTTTATTTTATTACGTAAAATGAAAGTGATGTTAGCCAAATATGATAAAAACAATGAACAAATTAATATAATCTTATTGTAAATGAAAGTTTTTTCCAGTCAACCTCTCCCTTGGAGAACAAAGATCACCTGCAGTTGATAAATGAATTGTCGGCTCCTGCAGCTACATCAACACAAGGCAAATTAAATCGTGCATATATTTTTGTTATTTTTTCATTTTGTGCAATATGCAGTTAATTGTTGCAATCACAAAAGAATCCTATTTTTTCCACTTGCCATATGAATTACAATGTATAAGGAGCGTTTATCTTTCTAGACACCCAGGAATTTAAACCAATGACTATTGCGATTTTTTCAAATAAAAATCTTCTCAATTATCCAGAACTAAAATTGTTTTCTTTGTTTCTAAACTTTGGCTCACTTAAATGATCGTATCACTCACATTATTTGTTTAACAATTAAAGCTGTAGTTATCTATATGAAAGTAAAAGTGAAAATGAAATGATTTTTTGATGGATTAGTAGGAGATGAGTTAAAAGTTATCTTTTGGGGTTGTCTTTAGGGTGAAAGTGTCATGAAAAGAAGATATGTTGCGTTGGAAAGTCTTGAGAGAACTATTTCACGGGAATGTCTAGCAGATAAAATTTGATTACAGACGAACCAACGCGAGAGAATAAGAGTCTCTAGGATCAATAAATTCCTGTGGAATTGGTTGGGACATGGACAAAGTAAACGCCTTCCCAAGACATTTCATGTACTAAAGTTCTACTATTTTGGTTCATAGTCGAAACACCCACCACCTCAAAACACAACGTGAACGACAATTAGGCCAAAAGACAAAAGTTAACCTAGGCAATTACCACGTAAGAAGAGGGTTGGTTGTCCGAATTTTCATGCATGCCTTTGCCTTTCCAAACGTTCATATCAGGCTATCATAATCACATAGCTAAGCCAATTAAGTATACACCATCACATATATGAGCAAACAACCCAAAAAGGCCACTCTCACAGTTAAGTAAAACTGTAAAACTGTGAGGACCACCCTAATTAAGTATTCACCATCACATATATGAGCAAACAAGCGACGAACCCAAAAAATAACAGTCAAATCAAAGGTCAAACCTCATTTTCTCAATACAAATGAAAAATTATAACATAAATTCAAAATCATCATAATCCCGATTACCCTTCACATAACAGATAACTTATTATTAATTCTATACAAATTAAAAAAAAAATGATAAAGTTAACCACTAATTAAATTTTTGATATGCATATGTTTTAAATACTTGAATATAAAATTTTATTATTCATAATTTTATTCTACTCAAATATTATTACCTCAAACTAATTAATTCTGTGTCATGTAAAAAATAACTAACACTATAGATATGTGGTTATCTATAACTATAAAATAATTTCTCTTCACTGAAACCATCTAGTTTGTTTGGGGGCAGTCCAGTTTCATAGTAACTAAATGGAAACTAACCCTCAAGAGTTTCAAGAAAGATCTCACTGAGACACAAAAGGAAGTAAGGAACCCCAACCCCCAAACAGTCTCGGGAAAAACACCCACGCCGGAATCAAATCAGAATGATACAAAAAGGGGCATTTCCGGAAATTAACCCCCTCTCTCTTACGCCACCTTTATGCCTTTCGCCTTTATCTACACCCAAACAGTACCACACACACGCACCCTTGCACTCCTCACTTTCCAACCCCCATGGATCCGGACGCATTCACCGCCAGCCTATTCAAGTGGGACCCACGCACCGTCCTCCCGCCAGCTCCGGTGCCGCCCCGCGCCCTTCCCTCCTCGAATACGCGGTGGCTCCGCCGCCGGTGACCACGGCGTTCCACCCTGCGAGGGCGGCGGCTCCGCTCGAGCTCGGAGGACTGGAGGAGCTTTTCCAGGCCTACGGCATCCGCTATCCGAGCTCTGGTTCATGGTGAGCACGCTGGTGGACATGAAGGACGAGGAGCTCGACGACATGATGAACAGACTTTGTGTTATGCGTATATGCAAAGAATATCTGCTCGGAAACAACAGTCTCTTATATATATATATATATATATATATATATATATATATATACACATTGAAGAATTAGTCTTTGACTCTCGGTCCAGAAGAATTTTGTAAATATTAAAAGTGATATGATACATTGTAGGGTTGTCGGAGGAGCCGGTGGTGCAACGAGAGAAGGAGGCGGTGGGGAGTGGGGGAGGGAGCACGTGGGAGGTGGTGGCAGCGGAGGGGAGGAAAAAGCAGCAGAGGAGGCGGAGACGAGGATGAAGACGAATCTTTATCAGGATGAGAATGAGGTTGAAGATGATGAAGGGGAAGAGAATGATGAAGGGAACATTAACAGTGGTGGTGGTTGTGAGAGGCAAAGAGAACACCCTTTCATCGTGACAGAGCCTGGGGAAGTTGCACGTGGGAAGAAGAACGGTTTGGACTATCTGTTTCATCTTTACGAGCAATGCCGTGAGTTCTTGATGCAGGTTCAGGCCATTGCCAAGGACCGCGGTGAAAAATGCCCACCAAGGTATATTCATTCTTCTTCTTTGAGGTCTTCCCTGTTATCGTTCAAAACCTGCAACTTATTTACAAAACCAGCAAAACATAACAACACAACAGCAGGCATATACAAAAGCTAATAAGACCTCACTGTTGCATATATCCTATTAGAAAATACTCATATGTTTATATAACACTTAAGAATACAAGCTATCAAAGAGAAATTATAAAAAACAGAAAAACAAAAAGAACAATTAGTTGTTGATCCCTATCTAACTTATTATGAAATTATTTCTAACTAACTTGACAATTTGTAAACTAATATTAGAGATACATACATCTTCACATTCTCATGCCATACCTAACCCTCTTCATTTTTGTTAATTTGTCTCCTCACTCTTCTTCACTCACTCGTGCCTTTCAGCTTCTTATCACTCTGACTCTGCCACTCACTTGTGTTGCTGTGTAGTTCCCTTCATGAACCGTTTGAATAATATTGTGTTGTTGTCACCGTGATAAAATTGTCACGTTCCACGGAACACATGACTACTCAGGGACTCAGGGGGTCCACCTTCCCCTTTAAAACTATATTTTTTTTTTTCTGTTCCGTACTGAGTGAAGTGAATTATCCAGTTACAACTCTTTGCTCCTAACCTCTAGCACATCCACCCGCAGGTCAAAGTCATGCATGTTCCCCAATTTCCCCCTTCCACCCACTGGATCCTCGCATGCCCTATAGGAATCCCATTCGACGCCTATCTTTGTGTTTGCGATTCTGTTAATTTCATGTGCGTGCGGGTGGGGTACGGTTCTTGTTATTATATTACTATTCCTATTGCTGTCACAATACTTACATACATACATGTCAGCCGTATTATTTTTGTTAAAATTAGTCAAGCAAAATATGTTACACTAGCTGCCAAATATAACCTACATGGAATGGTTAATACTTGATATGCGTAGTATAATCATGTTTTTTTTATGAATAGATATTAATTTATTAATTTTATTAAAAATATCAATCAAAAGATAATTTAAATTTGTAATTTTTTTTATTTTTCTTCTTCTGTTTATTTTTTTTCAAACATTAAATCAACCTTATATCTATAATATAATTCTTTTAAATTCTAGTTATGTACATCACTTGGTAATTTCATACTTGTCTTTTCTCTTTAAATATATCAAAATATAACTCATTAACTAGTCTTTGATCATCCAACAACATTGAAGTTTTGTCGTGATTGATAATTTTTGGTACCAAGATCTACATATCAGGTGTGTCAGTAATTAAATCAAGCCACAAATGTTGAAAACTTTGATCGGATAGAAAGTGTTTGATTGGACCAAAGCTTACCTTATGAGAAAGCTATGTAACTTAATTGGATAGCATGAAGGCAGCCACACTGGTAAAACTAATTGTAGGCACCGTTCAATTAGAGCCACAAGTTGAAAAGTTATTTTCTACAATTCCTTCTTGAGTGGGTTGTCTAAATTAATATTATAATGTTTTGTAAAGCCTATAAAAGGCTAATCTTGTACTGAGAATATTAATCAATATTTTCAGATTGAAATATATTTCAAAGAAACTCTTTCTTCCTCTCTCGTTTCCGCTGTACATGTGTGAGTGTATTTGATAAAATTATGTCCCACTAATATCAAATTTGGTATCAGAGCTCTAGTTAGATCCAGCATTGGTTTTGTGAGTTTGTGAGAGAGTAAGTGAAAAGATTTTAAAAATTTGAGTGTGTGAGGAACAAGAGAGTTCTCACCTTATCAAAATTTCAGAGTCTATTTGAGAGAGAAAGATGACTACAAACTACAATATTATTTGGTCCGGTCCCAAATTAGATGGAAAACTAGATTACAATTATTGGGCATTGTTGATGTCCACTCATTTGAAAGCTCACAATATTTGGAGCTTTATTGAATCAGGCTTACAACAAGGAGCTGATGATGCAACTCAAAGGAAGGACCAGTTGGCGCTATCACAAATTCATCAAGGTATAGATTATTCAATTTTTGGTAAAATAGCAAATGCCAAAACAGCCAAAG
>PYAF01000524.1:43997-65947 GCA_007407185.1 Glycine tomentella | reverse complement strand
TAACTTGTTAACTATTCACACTGAAAAAATAAGTAAGTATTTATTAACATACACGTTTATTTTTAGTATTAGTGTGTTGTCATTGATGTATTTTACGACAACCTCTTATCATAATTCACTAAATCACCATACTAAAAAATAATTGGATGTATATTAGCAATCTCCTGTATATACACATATACATACACAAAGATATATACAGAAAGAAAATAAATTTAAACATTAAGATTATTTTTATTTAATTATAATATTATTTTATACTAATTTAATTATTTGTTGGCTTTTACATTTTTCATCCTTATAAAATTAATAACTTTTAATTTTATTCCTTATAAAAATAATTCTCTGATTTTCATCCATAAAAAAAATTAAAATTTTGTTTTTGGTCCTTCTGTGATGTAACACTTGTTAACTGCTTATTTGTTTAATGGAAGGTCAAGTGATCATTCCAATAACATATAATAGTGCATGTGGTACAATGTCAATATCATGTGATAACTCTAAAAAAATTTGTAAATCCTTAAAATAAAATGTTATTTATCTATCTATCTTAAAATGAATTTTAGTAGGCATGAAAACATAATAAATTGGAGACGTATTTACTCTCTTTGTCATCATTTCGCAAAAGATAAAATAGACTTGGGTTTAGATTTATAAAAGGAGAGGGCAAAAAATGACCCAATCTCATTTCCTATTAGGTTTTATCAAGCTCGGAGAAATTCATTTCACATTTTATTAAAATTTATTTGTTCATATAATTTAAATAAATCATAAATTAAATTATTAATTCAAATAACATTTATAAAATCTAATAAAGAATCAGTAACGTGAGAATATTTAAGAATCAAAATTATATATTTATTTTTATTTATAATTTTAAATTTGTTATTTAATTATTATAATTATAATATTATTTATTTAACTATTAAAATAAAATATGAAAATAATTAATAATTATATAATATATATAGTAATAGGATTATATAATGTATAATTATATTATTAATAATTATAAATATATACATAGTGTTACAAAGGGTGGGGGTGGGGTGGGGTGGGTGATAGAGAAAGACATATCCGATCTTACTTTTTCTAAGTGAGGAAAATTCTAAATTAAACTTCAATCAATATGAGTTTTTTTCGTCAAAGTCAGGTCGAGACGGATATCTATGAGTTTGATTTTTATTGTTATGAGTAAATGGTTAAACTTTAGAAATCAAAAAATAGTTTTAATTTTTTGAGAGATTAAAAAAAATACATATTTTACAAAAGGACTAAAACCAAAACATCGTAAGGATTAAAAATTTAAAATAACAATTTTAGACATGAACCGGGTGAAATTGAATTCTCCGTGAAGATGCGGAGTACCAACGGCTAGACGGTAATACCCATGCTTAATAAAATTTATAAAAAGAATTGAAAATCAAAACATGCACGTTTTATAGACTCTAAATTAATATATTGGTGTGTTAATATAATATTGAGATTTGAGAATGAGATAAAAGAAACGATACAAGAGATTTATTAATTCTATGGTTGATACGCAGTAAAGAGTGAAACTGAAATTCTAGAGGACTCATTCAACAGTCAACAGTCAACAGTCAACAGTCAGAGTTCAGATCCAGACAGTGAGCTTTCAGTAATTAACAATCAAATAATCGCCATCAAAGTCTTCTTCGCAGGTAAATAAGCTTGTTGAGGATGGACTTTTTGGTTATCCATTGCCGAATTCAACGACTCCTATTCTCGAATTAAATTTGACCACACTTGCATACTTCAACTAGCTGGATAGGTTCTTGATATCAATCTTCCTTTGAAGTTGCGTTCAATGTGTGCTAACTTTTTTTGTTTTTGGGTGTAGTTGCTAACCAATTTTGAGGAAATTAATTTCGCAATAAGCATATATATTGAGCATGACAATGATGTAATAGTTTAAGGTTGAAAAACAACGTGTTGAGAGCACTATGTGTGTGTGAAGTGGGAACAATTACAACAATTTCGGCTTCGTGAGTAGTTTGGGCGGTTTGATTTGTGTTACACGTGCCATGCGAAGCTCAGGTGGTGGCGGTTCAACTTTGGCTTTCCGCCATGCAACTACCCAATAAAAAGGTTCACACACGCGCGCGTACGCATCACAATTAATTAAGTAATTTATAAGAAATATCTTATAATAAACAGTTTCTACATTTTTTTTAAAAAATATTCCTTTCATATAGTATTTTTCTACTTAATAAGTTAATACAGATTAAAGAATATAATTAATATTTTTGTATGCATTAAAATTAATTTTAACTTTCTAATTATATGACTTTTACTATTATTTCTCTTCCATTTTATGATAAATGTATGAAATATTTAAATATATATATATATATATATATATATTATAATAACTACCTTGAATGAAATTAATCTTGTTTAATAGGTTTCTTTTTTATTTGATGAGAGTGTTCAACATTTTTAAGAATTTTTCTTAATTTCTTATTTTTAATATATCATTTTATCTTTATTTCTAAGTTAAATTTTATTTTTTAAAAAAAGTATCAATAATTAAAAACAACATTGTATTACAATATAATTTATTTACCATAAATTTAAAATATAATTTATATGTTCAAAACCATGTATTTATTACAAGCTTTAATTATAACATATTTAAAAGTATTTATTTATTATACATTTTAGTTATATAAAAGAAACACTTATCATGTGCATTGCATGTGCTTAAATACTAGTTATATATGCAAAGACAATTAGGGGTGTGAAAAAATATGGTTCGGAATGAATAGAATCTAAATCAAATTTGTTTTTCCCTGAATTAGTTCAACCAAAAAGGAATGGAGTGTTTTATAAAATCAATTTGGTTAAACAAATTGTTCCTACAAAATTAGTTTAATTAACCAAATTGATTTTCACTTGAATATTTTTTATTTGAAAATAGTAGTTTGAAAACAATTTTGAAAATGGTCTGAATCAGATTAAAATTGGTTAAAAATCATTTTGGTGTAAAACCAATTTTTTTAAATCATTTTGATTTTGAACCGATTTCTAAACCAGAATGACTATTTGAATATAAAATTGAACTGGTTAAAATAGTTTAAAACTGGTTCAATTTTTTTATCGAATTAATTTTTGCACACCCCTAAAGACTAGTAATCTTTAATTTTATTTTTAACTTTAAAATAAAAACATAAATTTGAAACAAAACTTTCTTTCAAAAGTGAAAAGATAAAAAAAAATGGGTAGGAAATTTTGAATTAAGATCTTCTAACATTAATTTTGATTAGAGTTAAAAACATAAAATATTTATAATACATCGATTGAACCTGTTATTATTTGTGTGTTTCATTAGTTTAATTAACTTTTATCTTTTTTTTCTTCTTTTATAATATGACATTGTAATAATAGTTTGTTGCTAACTTGCAAAAGAATCTATATCTGGTACTTTTATTCAAATTTGTTCTTTTATGTTATGTATGAGAAGGAAAAATACTATACAAAATCGTTAATAATATAACTCATCATTGCTTGTGTAAACTTCATTAATTATATATTTTTCTTATAACATGGCACATGCATGCTATTTACTAACATATCAGATGGAGGATCCAAATTCATTGTCAGTATTGAAGTGTTTATTTATTCTAGAGTGCTGTAGTAGTGTAGTATCTATAATCAATATTGAATTTGAAGCCGACACTAGACGCGTTTCAGCCATCCTTTGGCGCCATCAGGTTTAGAATTTTACGTTAGTGTTCAAACCTGCGTGCGGCTTCTGTACACGAGAGTCTGAGTTTCATATATTGATGCTGGATGCTTTAGACACACGTATGTATAAGCTCATGAAACACCCAACACTGTTAACTATAATCTTCTGTCGATATATATTCCTTTCTTACGTGCCAATTAATTATTCCTTCCACTCCAATCCTTCTTTCGGCTCATTCCTTTTAATTTTATTAAAAATGTTGTTTTCACGTCGGAAATGATTAAATAATAAAAAACTATGATATCTTCCACTAATCTTTATGTGACATATATAAAGTTTTTAATTTATGTAAACAAATAATAATAATACTTGATAATCTGTCATACGAAGCTTAGTAATATCATTACGTTCTTAGACCATGTAGCTAATAATTTTTCGTTTCCTTCTATTATATTTTAAATACTCCTAATGAGTGTTCTATCTTAGGTTGTGTTTGAATATAAATATTATATAAAAAGAAAATAAAATAAAAATACTTTGAACTATACTTTTTTTTGAGGGGACAATGAACTTCTTACTTCAATAAATTAAAATCAGTTTATATATTTTTATTTTTATAAATATTCATTCTTTAATTTTTCAATTTTAATTTTAATTTTAGCTTATAAGAAAAATTAATTTATTTTACTTTTTCTTCTTCTTATAAATACACGTTGAGAAATTTATTTAACTAGAGACTTTTTCACCTGAAACATATTTTAGGATTATTCTTTAATTGTCTCCCAAGAATCACTAGCTAGTACATTAGAAATTCAATACAAAATCATGAATTTTCAAGTAGTATTTAAACTTTTGAAATATTCTTTAAAAAAATAGTAAAACAGTTTTACATCTAATCACAAATCACAATAAATTTGTTAGTTTTTATATTAAATATCTTAAAAATCATAATAATTGAAATATTTTTGTTGGTTGGCGGTGTATAACTGTGCATGTGCTTGATCATTATACTTGTTCTCAAGAGAAATAAGCTATTCTTCTAAGAAAAAAGAAAAAATAGGCTACTAGTTTAATATAATCTTAATATGTACACTACAGTACTGTTAGTTTAATATAATCTTGATATATATATATATATATATATATATATATATATATTAATATATACTACGAACCAGTCAATGTGTGAGCTCAGATTTCGTGCTCTTTCCTTCTTTAATTAAGACAAAGGTATACCAACAACATGCTTTTTTCCAAATTAAACAAACATTTCATCATTGACAACACATACAGGAGATTAAAATAATTAAAAATAACTTAAGGTCATGAAAATATCATAACAGCATGCAGTGCCGTGACTGACGAAAAACAAATTAGAAACCATGAGTTGTTGCGGAACAAACATCCATATATCGTATCCTCTTCAATGTCCACCCCTCCAATTCCCAGAATGGTTAGAATGAGAAGAACCTCCAAATTGCATCGAAAATCTCAGCAACTCTTCTTGCTGCTGCTGAGACAGTGCAGTAGAAGAAGACGAAGATGCAGATTGCTGAGAAGAAACAAACATGTTGTCTCCCCCATAGAAACGAAGCATATCTTGGTTACTGAAGCTGTTACTCCCACCACTCATGAGTTGTTGTTGTGCATATTGAAAGTGACTTGGTGAATAAGTTTCTTGAGTAGTCAAGTGTGGAGCAACAGGGTTAGAATTAGTGCTGCTTGATGACACGTGCTGATTTGTGAGATAACCAAATTCGCCTGTGCCTTGAACCCTTTCAGGGAAATTGAGTTTTGCTTTGCTTCCTTTGAATCTGAGAGCAGCTTCATCATAAGCAAGAGCTGCAGCTTCAGCAGTTTCGAATGTTCCAAGCCATACCCTCGCTGCTTTCTTCGGATCGCGAATCTCTGCAGCCCACTTTCCCCATGGACGCTGCCTCACTCCTCTGTAGTGTCTTCTTCTTACACTCCCTTCACAATTAACAGTTGGATTATTCAGATTTCAGATAATACTTCTTGATAATAATGTTCTCCACCCCCCCACCCCCCTATTTTCTTCCATCATGTCACCTATCTCATCACAAAGTTTTTTCTCTTCTCTTTTTATGATGTTTCTTGTACGAAAATTATGAAAAATGTTTAATCATATGAATACATTAATTGGTATAAAGATACATGAATGATAATGTGTTTCCTACAAAACTAAATTTGCTTCATCAACTTGACCAAGAGTGTGATGGGTTGTGAGCTTTTGTACCTGATTTTTCTGGTCCAAGTAGTGATATTTTGGATACTCAGTAATTCTAATTCCACTTAATAAAAATTTCTTCTATCTCATCATGTAGTTATATATATGTAGCTATTATACTTTTAACACTACCTCTCTTTATCTCTCTTGGTGCCATTTAGAGTTGATTGTCACACCAATTATTTTCCTTTTAATTTCCTCCCAAAACTTTTGTAACTATTGAACAGAATGATAATATTGAACACACATAATTTATAATCATCTTATCAGCACTTTTTATTTTTTATATCTTTCTTTCTGTCATATTATATCATCAATCTTATGAATAATTTATTTTTCCTTTCTTCCTATCTCTCTCAAAGTATATATCTCATTTAGATGTCTAATTAAGAATCATTTCTCAATAATAACAATATCGAAAAACTATATAAATTTCTCTATTCATATATATGCACACATACATACACACCGAATTAATATTAGCAGATCCTCTTCTTTCTTTTGGGGGAAAACACTAGTACATTATATATAAAAATTAGAATCAAGGTTGAAAAAAAGGCAATTCAGTACGAAGAGCTCTAAAATTATTTTTAGATTTTAAACTAATAACTCAGCGGCCGGCAACCTTATACTGCGCTAAGGCTCACCCTCAACGCTGAAAAAATAACGACATGTTAACTTACAAAAACAAAAATTGAAGGGTTATGCATGAGCCTGCACCGTAAGTGCGTTTTCAGTTGTAGCCTCGCAAGGGAAGAAAATGGTTCTAAGAGAGAAACCAAAGCTCTTTAATGTTGCACTAACAAAGCAGTGGTACTAGTGGACATGAAAATATCAAAGTTTTAATTAGGTGTAGCGTTTGTGAACACTTTGACCGAAAAAAAGAGGTTTCAAGTCACAAAAAGGAATACTATCGGAAAAGGACATAATTAAGAACGGAAAACAAATAATATCCCAATCGTAAAAATCAACCCTAGCCTTCAAAATCCAATTTGAACACAATAAATTAAATATGATGAAAAGTATAGTAAGTGAAAACATTTAATTACCTTGTTCTTGTTGTTGTACTTGGGATTGTTCATTATTATTCTGGGTTGAGGTGTTGTTGTGTGAGGAAGTTAAAATGCCTTCATCCATATGAAGAGAATCATTATTGGAGCCACCAATGACTTGTGTGAGAGCAGAAACCATGGCTGACATGTCTTGCTGGGACCTTTCAGAATATATTGGGAACAAATCATATTCCTCTTCTCTTTCAGAAGAATCTGATATTGATCTTCCCTCCATGTCTCTTGGATCCACTTCAAAAACTGATGGATATATATATAGTGCGTGTAAGAGAGAGATATTTGCACATATATATCAATTAATTAATTGATTGTTAACGTGGCCCCTACTGCAAAGTTTTCGAGTGTTATTGGCTATCTTTTGAGTTCTATGTTTCATCATGGGGTTGTGCAACAAAGTGTGGCAAGAATCAAATCTAGATAGTGGATGATACTCGTGTTTAGATCGACCAAACGTAAAGGTAAAAAAAAAAAAAAAGAAAGAGGGAACGAAAGAAAGAAAGAAAGAGAAAAAATGGATCAAGTGAGGATGAGAAATAGGAGCGGGGGAGAGGCTAGGGTTTTGGTTCGATTAATTTTATATGTCTCGTTGCTGTGTTTATCAGTGTGAACCCAAGACAAATTAGAGCACACTGAAACAGTAGACACCAAAATCAAAAGTTCATCAATTTGCAACTTTAGAGAAGAAAAATGCAGTTGTGACACGTTTTTTTAATATATTTTATTATTCATTGAAATTTATGTAGATTTTGTTAAATTAAAAGTAACAATATTAAATGAAAAGTGAGAGTCATATGAATTTTATTTATAAATAAAAAAATATTTTATGTCATTCATCTTTCAAACAAATCTTAGATGCTGCGTAAAAAAACTTTAATTATGTGAACTACTATAATTAATTTGGTATAAAAAATACCTAAAACTAAAAACTTGTGAATGTGAACATAAATATCATCATAGGTCGAATAATATATATTATTTTAATTATGATATAATGGTTGTTCTTAATTATGGCTTAATAATTATTATAATTTAATTTAAAATTTTAGATATTTTATCTTAATCATCTATTATTTTTAATTATGATCTAATGGTGATTATTAATTGTTCTCATGAAGTGTTTTCATAGAAATTCGTATTCTCTATAAATAAAAGATTATAACTCATGTGAGAATATGAAAATAACTAATAATAATTATCAGATCATGATTAAAAATAATATATGATTGAGATGAAAATATTTAAAATTTCAAATGAAAATCTAATATATCATCAAATTTATAAAAGATTAATCAAATAACAAATAAGTTCATAAATATATCAATTATCAATTCTTAAAATATCTTAATTAATTTATCATCATCATGACTATCATTGTCACCACCATGATACCACTGTTTAGCCATCATCATGATTGTTGTTGTCAGTATCACCACCACTTTCACACCATGACCTTCGTAGTTGTTGTTGTCAATGCCATGACTATCGCTGCAATCACTACTACCATCGTCAACCACCACCATCTCCATTGTCATAATGGTCGTCGTTGTCGTTACTGCCACCAACACCGTCATCATGACAATGATGAATTAACGATAATTGAATATTTTAGAACATAATTTGTTTGATAAATCTTTTATAGATTTGATGATTATATTAGATTTTAATTTGAATTTTTAGATATTTTAATCTTAACCATTTATTATTTTAATTTTGATATGATAGTTGTTATTAATTGTTCTCATATTCTCAAATAAGAAAATGTTCTCACAAAATTCGTATATTCTATGTATATAATATTTATTTTGTTTGCATTAATAACTAATTTACAAGATAAATTTTTTAATTAATAATTTAAAATATTTTTTATCAATTTAAATATTATTGTAGTAAAATGCTATTTTTGTATTTTTGAATTATTTATTGCGTAAGAATTTTTTTCCACTTCTATGACTCATGATTTGTAAGTACACATTGTTTATTTTTGCACATTTTTTTTCTTAGAAAATTTTAAAAAATTGTGTTCCAAATAATATGTCGGTCCAATATAAAAATATAATGAAATTTTTGTTAGAAATTTACGTTATTCTTAAAATAACGTTACTATATAGATGAATACATCTTGTCATCTTTTTTCATAAAACTGGTGTAGTTTAATTATGAATAGAACATTGGTAATGTAAAACA
The DNA here is from genome assembly GCA_007407185.1 of Glycine tomentella. Classification (NCBI taxonomy): domain Eukaryota; kingdom Viridiplantae; phylum Streptophyta; class Magnoliopsida; order Fabales; family Fabaceae; genus Glycine; species Glycine tomentella. The sequence goes on along the minus strand of PYAF01000524.1, from coordinate 56,736 downwards.
ACGCCTAAAAATATCAATGAACATATTGAATAGATAAGAATATGCTTAATTGCTGATATCTTATATAATCCCTCCTTATCCTAATAATGGTCGCATAAAAAGAAAAAAAAATATTTTAAAATAATTATTATTTTAATTTTAATTTTAATATTATATTTTTTGTTTATATCTCGTATAAATGTATAATATTAATAATATTGACTAAAAAATAAATAATAAATTAATAAGAAGAAGATTAATTTTATAAATTTATTATTATTATTTATCTATTTATTAATATTTATAATTTATATAAAATAATATATGATGACAATTATAATAATACAAAAATTAATATTTTTGCAAGTTTTTTTTTAACTTTAATATATTTTTTAACCAATTTAATATTTGTTTAACTTTCCGAAACCTAATTTTCTTAAACTTTTATGTAAAAAAAAAAAAAAAACCTTTTCTTTCATGAAACTAGGGGTTAATTACATATACCCTTAACGTAATAGTTTTGAATTTCGCATTAATTACACGCAAAGCCATGGAGTGAGTTAAAGTGAATCATGTCTTGTGATTGAAGTCCTTTATGTTCCTTTTCTTTTATAGGTGATTCTTACGCACTTTTTCTTTTATATGTTCTTTTACTAATTTGCACAGAATAGTTTTCACTTTTCACACACACGACGGATTCTTTTAAAGCAAGAATTACACAATATTTTTTTCCCACCAGTGTAATTTGCTCTTTTGAATTTGGTTTTTTCAAATGTAATTTTTTTTAAAAAAAAAGTGCTTTGTTAACAATAGAGTTAAAATGTTTTTAACTAATTTTTAAAATATTCTTACATTTATTTTTAAAACAAAAAATAATAATTTATAAATTAGATTTTTAACTTAAAAAAAAATACACTTGATATATATGTCAATGATCATTTTCTTATCATTGTTATCACAATCATTGATATCATGATTATTGTTCATTCTCATTGTCATTGGTGCTACTACTTTTACTATCATTAATATCACTACAATCACCAACAACAATACCCCATTCCTATCACTATTATTATTATCATCTTTATCATCATCATATCATACAAAAACATTGTTAAAGTAATTTCATTAGGATATAAAACTTTTAAAAATATCTTATTTTGAAATTAAAAGTTGAAGATCAAATTAAAATTAAATTTAAAAACTAAAAGCTGATCTTTATTTTTAAATGTTGTGAAACTAAACTAAAAACCACTTCAAATGAGCCCAATATCTTATTTAAAATTAAAAAAAAACACTTTAATTTCTACGCATAATTAGTTTAAAAACTTGTATTTGTCAATTAATAAAAAAATCACTCTATATATGACTTTTAAAATCTTTTTTTATAATAAAAAAAAATAACAATCGTATTACATATATATAACAATCTATGATTGAATCACAATTGAAAATACTTTTACATTCTCAATATATAAAAATTAAATTTTTAAAATAAATCAAGTCCCTCGTTAAGGATATGAGTTTTTTTCAAACCAGGTCATTCTTTTCGCAAACAAAAGGAATTTATTCAACAAGAACATCAGGACAAATCAAGAAATACATATTTATGCTATGAATAGAAAGGCCCCGAAAAATTCCGCGCGGTCATTACAACCAAAACTCTCTCACCTAACTGACCTAAGTAATAAGACTACTTTATATATAATTTGATTAATTTCTCCTAACGAAAAAGACACGTAAAGCTTTATCTCAAATCCAATCACTATTCATCATAAAATAAAATATAAAAAAATCACTACCACGCCAACCTGCTTCAACCAAAAGTCTATAAATTCAAATTCTCTTACAAATTTTAGTTAAAAATCTTATTAATTACTATTAAATTAAGAAAATATTGAGTATTGTTATATTTTTAAGATGTTAAATATATTATATTTTATTTAATAATTTGTTTATTAAAAAAGAGAGTTTTAGAATATCTTAAGAAAATATAACATTATTCATTTTGTTATGTAACAACAAAGCCAAATACTACATCTTAGTCACGTCAAGTTTACTATATAAACCAGATTACGACTTTTTAATTTCAAAGGTTGGATTATAAATCATTTAAAAAGTTTTTTGTTATCTAATATGCCAACTTATTTAAATTTAAGTAAATATAATCTTTATTGATTTTTTCAAAAGCTTTAATCTACTCATTTACATATAAGTTTATAGATTAATTTATTTATAAGCAATATTTTTAACATTTTTAAAATGTCTTATTATAAACCAGGATTTTAAATAGACTTTAAAAATAAATTAAAGTTTAAAAGGTCGAATTAAACCTTAATAGAATCTTTATTAGGTGAATTAAAAAAGTCAGACTTGTCAAGTCTAAAATTTTGAAAATAAACCAACAACCTCAATATATTATAAAGTCCAATTGTACTTTCTTAAATTATAAAATTAAGCATGTTCTTCAAAGTCAACATGATATTTTTGTATTATTTCTGTCCTCTAAATTCTTAAATTATAAAATTAAGCATGTTCTTTAAAGTCAACATGATATTTTTGTATTAGTTCTGTCCTCTAAATTGATAATTAATTTTCAAAAATTCTATGTACGATTTGTTTTCTATAACTTTACGAGTATTATGTTTAATGATACATTTTTCTTTTACATATTATGAATTTCTCCTGATTTTTTCTCTATCCCTTAAAAAAGTGTGCCTCCAATTTCACATATTTAATAAATGATTTAAACTAAGCCTAGGGCAAATGAGGAAAAAAAACACTAATCAAAGTCTCGTGCATTTATAACAACAAAAACAAAGCCTCATCACATTAGAAATTATACTTATTTATTTAAAATCTATTACTAAAATGTATCATGTGGTGTTGATGTTACAGTTCTACAACTTTACTTCTCTTTAATGCTCTTCTTACTTGCTTTTCTTTTAAATTGAGATATTGGATTCTTTCTTTTTCTTGTAAAAAAAAAATAAAAATACAACGGTGGTGGGAAAGAAATATGAACTTATAACCTCCTTAAATTACCCAAATCTCTTACCCAACCCATTCCAACTTGCTTATATGTTAGACACTTAGACTTGTATACTTTTCAATCTGATTTTGTGGAAGTATATCATAACTATCAAATAAAGTGATTCTTCAAAAGAGAGGGGAAATCCCGAGATAGATATGGTATTTAACTTTCATTATATCAAAACTAATTTCCAATTTTCAAATTTCGTCTTATTCATTTTCCTTTTAAATGAGCATTAACAGCGTATAATGATTAATGAACTAAAAAAATAATAGACTTCAGCGGTGCTGAAGTTCTTTTTGGATACATATTCTCTTGTATTGGTAATGCTATCTAAAGACATCCCCAAATTATTGGATCTCCGTTACAAATCATATCATAAAGTGTAGACATAAGGACTAAGATTTGTCCTCGTTTGGAAGAAATCATTGATTTCAATTGTAGTGTTACTATTTTCAGACAAACCAAAACCAATCACCTAGGGAAACCCAAAAGGACACGTGCACAAAAAAGAAAAGGAAATGTCAATCATAAGGCTCGATCAAACATTTCCTCAGCTCTTTAGCCGAATTCGTTGATTGAAAAACTGGAAAGGACTTCCAAATTGCACAATGATGAATGGAATAGAAAATTTTATGTACAGTTTTTACATGTCTAGAGGCTCGGTTGGATATTTCTGCTCCTCGCGTTAGTTAAAAATTGAGCCGGTAATTCTGCTAGAAATGCTTGAACAACTTAAAGTCCACCTGCAAGAGAAAGAAGTTTGCAAGTATTTGATATGTTAGGCATCATTAGCCAAAACTTCATTCTCTCAAAGAAGTATTTAGTTTTTCTTTCTTAGTACAACGATGGGAATGGGATTTCATGCTAAGTGCTGAAATCCTCATCACTATCTCAATTCTAATATTTTAAATTGATACTTACTCTGAACCTCCCGAAATGGAATAAATTGGACTATATCACGTGAAGCAACGCGTCCATATGAACTTTCTAGCCTCTCTCCCTTGTCTGCATCCAAAACCTAAGCGACAAGAAATTGGACAACAAAATTACAAAAGGCCTTATGGGGCAGTATACCAGTCACACGCACAGCTCATCGCCTTAGACACCTAACAATCATAAGTCTACGTGCAAAGAGCATACGAGTTGGATTTATTACCTCCATTTCTTTGAAATCAGCTCCTCCTGCCCCATCAATAAGGATTGATAATGGCAGGTCAGATGCTTTAAAAATAGCATCTTTTGTTTCTTGGGATCTGTCACTACTCCATCCTTTTGAGCATACCAATTAAAACTCAGCAGCAGTGGAAAAACAAGGTGATCGAAAAATCTTTATAAAATTCTTAGGAGTCGGAAGGATAGGTGATTTTTTGTTGCATGTAAGAGAAAATATAGAGCACCATGCTTACTATGCATAATATGGGTATGGATGCATTAAGGCAAACTACAGAGAAACATACATGACAAACAACCAAAGAACCATTTAGTTACAATAGACTTATGAACTACGTTCAATGAGGCAAAATTACAATTTAATTTCAGAGATAAATAAGATATGGAACACTGCTAAATATGTTAACTTATTGTGATTATTAATAAAACAAAGCACTTTCTTCCACCATTTGCTACAGATTGGCTGGCAATCAGTGCAGCAGTGCTTATGACCGGTCCAAAAAGTGTAGGTCCTGCAAGAGAAAGCCATCATAATTCCTTGGATCCCTTCCACCTACAACAGACAGCAACTTCTAACTAATAAAGAAGTGTTTCAATATGACAATATGAGCTAGATCAGACATAGTAGTTCTACCTCACAGTAATGACTACTTCCATTCAAGTTGAAACAATGGGAAACAGGAGCATCAATTGGTCGTGCCCCAAATCCCCAAGTAGGAAATCGTTTGTCCGAATCATACAACTGTACCACTTCCCCAACCTCGACAATTGCCTACAAAAAGCATTCATAGCACATCAACTATGGATCAAGAACAAATAAAGTTTTGAATTTAGACCAAGAATCATTTTTCACCCTCTGGTATGCATTTGGCCGTCCCGAAGGATCAATATAATGCATAGAATCTGGAAGGCGTGGATTTCCATTTGAAGCTGGTAAGAGAAGGGTAACCATAAGAATGTATATCTTCCCCGTCGTCCCATGCATAACCAGAAGCATGTTAGATCAAGCGTGTGCTGAATGCCATATTTACAAAAGGCTTTAGATGGTATTATTTCTTAATAACAATTTGGACGCTATTTTTTCGACAATTACACATGTATGCATAGCTCAATAATTTTGTTAAATATCAAAATAGAATAACTTTTGTTATAATCAAAGCTATGAGATTTTTAGCGGCATGACATCTTACACATCTTTAGTTCCAACATAGGCATGAGAGACTAAGAGTATGAAGTTAGAAGATACTTTGAAATGAGAGTTTGAGAGATTAGGGTTTCCTCCTCCGGTCTTCATATGTTCATTTTCTAGTTCCTTTTTGATTTTGGAGCGCTTTAGTGGTCTTATTTCTTAACGCTAAAATACTGCACACTCAAGGCTGAAAATTATGTCTCATGCGTTATTAAGTGACTAGGGTTAGTTTTCGACTAAATAAAATGACTAAAAACGAACCCGCTTGTAATAATCCTTTTGAGATTACCTTTATCCAATTAGACCTAATCTAGAAGACTGCCAAAAAATTATCTTTTTTTTTTCTTCATTCCTAAAGCCTCAACAACAACAAAAAAACCCGCGCGAGAAGGAGCAAGAGAAAGAACACGCAACACAATCGATAGTTTCCGATTCTTTAAAAAATTGGAATGTATGAAGTGATGTTTGAATGGAGCCAAACGAGGAGAAGGGAGGCAACTCGAGCAGGGAGGAACAAGAAGAGACATTGGTGGCTTTGATCAAATATCAAACCCAAGAAGTCAAGAACCTCCGTCACGACATCGCTTATTATAAAACTCAGGTTTCCCACCTTAAACCTTCCATGTCGTTTTGCCTTTTTTCTTTCGTCGTTTCATCACCTCCTGTTAATACCACTATTTGTCTTCCAATGTTATTCTTTCATATTTGGGTTTATTATGTGTGTTATTGTGACTACGAAGTGTTTGAACAAGAAAATAGTGTGTTGGTTCTATTCTTAGGTTCAAGTTTGACTAGTTTTGTTCCTTCCACCAAAGAATGTGATTCTTTATGTCTAATGTACTGGATATTAAATTTTGTTATCTTTTTTTTTTTAATTGATGGAATCAAATTGAGTTTTAGCTTTTTTTAAATGGGAGAAAAGAGGAAAAATATTGTTTTTATGCCATCTTTAAACTTAACTACTTTTCTTTGTTAAATGAAGTTCATTTCAGTTTGAAACGTTTTAGAAAACGGTTCATAATTTCCTGCAATCTTGACAACAATTGGGGTTGCATTTGTCCGCAATTTCCTGCAATTTAATACTGTTTAAGATATGCCTACTAGTATTATTTACCTCATGAAAGGTGAACCTTTTAAATTTGTTTCTAGTAACTACTTTGGTGTGCGTTCATTGTAATCTTGTCGTGACTTGATTCCAAATTTTCTTTCACATTAATTACCAAAGAAACCAACGTTTGCTTTGTAAGCAGTTATGTATTTTCTAATGTTCGTCAATGTGATTGCGTTGCATATTTGTTTTCCGTTTGTTTTTGAGATTGTATTTTGGTTCCCCTTTTTCACTGTAATCTTGACACCGGATCCCTAGTTATGAACCTTGATGAATTCGTAGAATGACACCTAGCTTTAATATGGTGCCTTATTCGTTTATTCCTAGTTGCTGGTGTTCTTGTGATAATTTTTTTTTTGTCTTTGTTTTCCTTGTATTATGTCAAACTTATAACCTGTACCTAGCTTTTTTTTTTTTTAATCTTCGCATGGATAATTATAAGCTGATTTTAAGTTTGGGAATCATCTGCAGCTTGGTGAAGCGGAGAAAAGGTTGCAAGATTCGCCTTCGAGGTCAAACAGTGTCATCTAGAAGTACCTTAGATGATGGATTCAAAACTTTGAAGACAGAGTGCAGATCACACAGTCTCATTGATAGAAACGAAGGTTCTACCAAAAACCGACATCAATCTAAAGTATTGTTGTCAAAGTCTTCTTCAAAAGCTTCAATAACGTCCAGTTCTCAAGCCACTCCTGGAGTACATAATTCTCCTATCACAGGTGGTAGCTCTAAGGGAAAATCTGACAAGTCTCATCGTAATAAACTTTCTTCTGAGCAGCAAAAAACTGAAGTCAAGGAGAAAGGGACAAAAAGGAAATTTGGTAAGAAACTCATCTCTAGGATAGCCTTCATTATTGATTTTATGTAGGTTTGGCTAATCCATTTATCATATCTAAGGTCATGTGCTTCTGTTTGGGTTTATTGTTAGTTATTGGCTTATAGCTGTCTTTGCATTTCAAGACTGCTTTTGCTTGTAATAAAGATTCATAAGATTTTTCTGTGCTTTCGAGAACAAAAAGAACACAAGGAATTGATTCCTTTAATACGCAAGAGTTCTTCACCAAGCTTGGTAACTTGTCAGCAACCACATCTCTAGTAAACACAAGAGGAAATTGCGGTGTATTGCTTTGTGTCATGTGAATGATCAGCTTTTTGTGACTAGGTAATAGAATCATTTCATTTCTTTTTTTTTTTTTTTTTTGCTTTTAGCAATATGCTTCACCTATCACTTTTCTTTTCTCAGCTTTTGGCCACAACAGTTATGGGGTAAAATGTTATCAACTAGTACCCTAAATTGTTAAATTGCAATATGATGGATCACTAACTAGGCTTATAATGTTAGGGAATGATCAACTTAAAACACGGATAAATCTACTCTCTTTTTTAATCCATAGGAATATGTTAGATTACATTTACCTTTACATTATCTTGTATTTGGTATTTCATAGAAACTTATTATTTTGATTGATATTTAATTACCTAATAATCAATTGATATGTAATCAATACTTATTTTGATTTCTCCATTGTAAATAAAGGTGAGATGTGGTCATCTAAGACACACAACATTACACAGTAAAACACTCTTATATGGTATTAGAGCTTAGGTTATTCTTGACACAGGAATAACAAAAGTCGTTCTCCACCGGGGGGACCTACTGTCCTCAGTGGACTTTTCTACTTCGACTGTCTGATGACGACCTTTTCTACTTTCCCGACAGCTTTTTGGGCAACCATCATCCACCGTCACTTATCCTACGGTCCACATTCCTAATGGACCTCTCTGCAGCTCGTCCTACATCCGACGACCTATTTCCACATTCCGGTGACATGTTTCCACATTCCAATGGACTTTTATGCTCGTTGTCCCTCTTTCCAGCGATTTTTCTCCTTTTCAAGCAGCTGCATCCGCCCACCGCCAAAGCTTTGGTGACATTTCCGTATGGTGACTAAGGCGCACAAAGGCCAGTCAATTTCGGGCCATTTCAGGATTGTTTCATTTGCCGGGCCTTATTTTCCACACTTTTTTTAGTCACATTTCGTGTTTTTGTTTTCATTTATCATGACTTTTGTTGGTTCTTGCGCTCTTTGCGGTGAATAATACTGCATGGCTGCTTTGCCCTCTTTTAGTAGACTTCTTGACACCTTTTTGTCGGAGCTCACCTTCGACCATTGTCGCCTATCGCTGAAGACCATCACACCATCCACGTGTGCAGCCAACTCAAAACACCGTCGCACATGGCCCCACGTAGGGCCCTGGCGTGTGAAGTTCATGTACATGTCACGTGATGCACCTCTGGCCAACCTCACACTGATCTTTTCTCCCTCTGCCTCAAGGCATCCCCAATGGATCCTTTTGCTTTGGGGTGAAGTGCGTAGCCAACTCAAAACACTGCCACACGCGGCCCCATGCAGGGCATTGGCGTGTGAAATTCATGCACATGACGCGTGACGCGTCTCTAGTGAACCGCCTTTAGTTTCTATCAGGTTGGCCACATTTGTAACAAGCTCTATTCATATGACATATATGCTTGAGCTTGAGGGGGAGTGTTAGATTACATTTATCTTTACATTATCTTGTATTTATTACTACATAGAAACTTATTATTCTGATTGATATTTTATTACCTAATAATCAGTAACTGATTGATATGTAATCAATACTGATTTCTCCATTATAAATAAAGATGAAATGTGGTCATCAAAGACATACAACATTACACAATAAATCACTGTTATAGAATCGAACTCTCAAGTACCAGGGGATTTACAACAAATCACGCACACTGCTTAACTAACCGAGCTAGACCCCCTAAGTCATATAAATCTACTTTGCAAGTGAGGATGTGATGACGGCCAAGGCATGAACTCTTGGATATGATCGTTTTCGAATGCAAATTTCAAGATTCAAGGGATAGTTGTTTAGAACTTAAAACAAAAGTTGGAGAAGATTAAGAAGATGGTAATGAATAACATCAAGATCCGTATTGGAACGATAAGTTGATAAGGATTCGCCACAAAGGAAAGCTTCCTTGATAAGAATCGATTTGGGTTCAACCAATAATCAAGAAGAGACTAAGCTCTCAATTCAAGCAAATGCTTAATTTCATTAATAAAAAGTTATCCAAAAATAGCAATATCTGAGTACTTATAGAGTTAAGCCTCTAATAAAACCTAAAAACGCATAGATTGGGCCTATTTTAGTCCACATTGAGGCCCATTACACAAATAAGAAATTACTAATTTACGACATTATGAAAATTATGAAAATTCCAAAAAGTACGAAAGCTACGAAAGGAATTGTGCTAAGCGCAACATTCGCGTTAAACGAGCTCTCTTACAATTTTCAAGGTGCTCCAATTCACCTCCTTGTGTCTTCCTCCATCTTTGTCCTTGTTAAATAGTTCAGCCATAATTCTCTTGATCATCTCTTTTTGTAGAAGCTTGGTTTTAGACCTTGTTATTGGACCCTTCAATTCATGGAGTGTTTCTAGAACTTTATGCTCTTTGGATAGTCCTCTATCATCCCCTCCCTCTTGAAAAGAATTCGTCCTCGGATTTGCATTCAAAACACCTATATCATAAGAAGAAAAATCAGTGACATTGAAACTAGAAATCACCCCCTACTCACTTGGCAAGTCAATCTTGTAAGCATTGTCATTAATCGTCTCAAGGATCTTGAAAGGACCATCACCCCTAGGTTGGAGTTCAGATTTCCTTTGGAAAGGAAACCTATCCTTCCTTAGATGTACCCAAACCCAATCTTCGAGATCAAATACCATGGTCTTTCTCCCCTTGTTGGCATGTCGTGCATATTGCTCCATCTTCCTCTCAATTTGATTTTGCACTCTTTCATGAAGATTCCTAACAAAAGTGGCTCTAGAAAGTTCATTCTTACTCAAAATAGAAGAATCATTAGGAAAGGAGATTAAATCAACAGGGAATAATGGGTTAAAATCATAAACGACCTCAAAAGGAGGAAAAGAAGTGGTAGAGTTGGTTATTCTATCATCAAGTCTAGGATTAGGATGTCAATAACTTACGGTGATGTTGTTGATGGGTCTATAATCTGTGCACATCCTCCACGTGCTATCTTTCTTGGGGACTAGGATGGCTGACATTGTACATGGGCTCAAGTTTTCCTTCACCCATCCTTTTTGCATCAACTTTTCAACCTGCTTTTGAATCTCCTTGATCTCTTCCAGATTACTCCTACAGGCAGTCCTATTAGGAAGTGAAGCTCCCGGAACAAGATCAATTTGATGCTCATAAAAGATGCAAGCCATGAGGTATGTCTTGTGGAAAGACATCCTCAAGCTCCTTTAAAAGTGTATCAAAACTTTGAGGCAACTCAAGGACACTATAAGACAAGCACATATAATATGGAATGAGTAAATACATTTGTTGTCTAGCTAACATTACTCTTTTTACCTCCTTAGGTTTGGTGAGCAAACTTTCCTCTGAAGATGATGGTGGGTTATTCTTATAGGAAACTTGTATGACCTTTGTTGGTATTTACTTGTCTGTTTTGTTTAAGACACCTATGACTTTTTATTGGTAATTATCGCTGGTGTCGTTGCAATTATTAATGAATGTCATGAATTGAGTATTTTTTTATCAGTTTTGAGAATTTATATGTATATAGTATACATTATGTAAACTTTATTAAAAAAATTCAGATAGTGGCCATCTCACTGTAGAATTTTTGGAACCAGACACTAAATAGGATTTGAAACACTGGTAAAAGGCTGTTCTTGTCTTTTCGTGACATGATCTTTAGTGGTTCAAGACAAGAACTCTTATTTAATTGTTAGATATTTGACTATGTAAATATAACAACCATGTGTAACTTAAGTCAGCTTTTGTCTTCAGTTTGAATTTCTCTCTTATGTAAGGTATGTTGCTGGTGATACAACATTGATATATTCTTCTGAGCCTGACACATGCTATCTTTTGGGAATTCATGCAGTGCTCTGGATGGAGTGGTAAACTTTTGGCAAGTTCAGGCTAAGGGGTATTTTCTAATTTGTCTTTCTGGTGGCACTTTGGAGAGTTTTTATTCTTATATTTTTCATTTTCTGATGATGTTGATTATAAATAAGCTTAATCGAAATATATAATTCAAAAGGTGGTGTTTGGCTAATACTTATTTGGTTTTTGAACAAGCATAAAATATCTATGCTCCCTATGGGGGCTCGTTCCATTTAGTCATAGTCTATTATCTGCATCAGGCTTCCACTCAAGTTTTGGAGTGGAAGACTTTATGACTTTGAACTTCAAAATATTTCTTAAATTCATTCTCCTTTGGTATCTCGTTTTTCTTTTTTCCCATTTAACTGTAAACTTGACTTTTTGATGATTCTTTCCATTACCATCGACACTCTTTGCCTCAGTTTTTGTAATGTATTGGAGTGGAAAACATTATACCTAAACTTCAAAATGGTTTAAAGATGACCTAACCATGTTATCTAATTTACATTTTCTTTTCCCCCATCTTTAATTTTTTAGAGCAGGAGCCTCTCGTCTTAGCACTACCGATTGTGCATCCCAAAAGCAGAGGAGATGGCCAGAAGATTTAGCTTGGCATCCAGAGGGAAACAGCCTATTTTCAGTATACAGTGCTGATGGTGGAGACTCTCAAGTATCGATTACAAATCTGAATAAAGGACAGGGGGTAAGGTTTTTGACACAAATATCCTGGCATAAAAAAATTCTGTTTGGGTTTCTTTTATTTTTTTATTGGTATTGATGTATGCAAATTACATGTATGTCATTGGCAGGGAGAACGTGTAAAATTCTTAGAGGACAAGCCTCATGTTAAGGGAATTATCAATGGCATTGTTTTTATGCCCTGGGAAAATACATGTTTTGTAACTGGTGGAAGTGACCATGCTGTTATTCTTTGGAGTGAGCAGGATGATGAGAAGTGGAAGCCAAAGGCATCGCACGGGAATCTTCACTCATCTGCTGTAATGGGAGTTGCTGGTATGCAGCAGAAGCAGATGGTGTTGTCGGTTGGTGCTGACAGGAGAATATTTGGGTATGATGTACGTGTAGAAAGAGCAGATTTCAAGCATCAGGTTGATAGTAAATGCATGAGTGTCCTGCCCAATCCATCCGACTTCAATTTATTCATGGTTCAAACAGGGTAAATTAAGTCCTCTTTGTTAAATGTGTTTCTTTAGTTTCCACAAGCTTAGCTGCATTGTACAGAGTTTATAACATCCTGATTTTTCAAGTTTTTGTCTGTCTTGAGC
>PYAF01000524.1:14280-26079 GCA_007407185.1 Glycine tomentella | reverse complement strand
ACGAAATCAACACAATGCCACCAAAAACCACCAATGCAGAGCGTCTCTAGCAACCGGCGGCACAAAAACTAAATGAACACAGCGAACGAAAGTGGGAACAGTGAACAAAAGTGAAAAGCTTTGCCAAATATTACAGGAAAGCTGCCAGGGGCATATTTGGAATTTTATAAAAAATAATGGTGTAGAAGAAATGAGTAATAGTGTATGAAGCACCACTCTTATTTAAGACATTTGAATCCTACTAATCCCATTTTAAATCTTACACCTCCTAAAGGAAACTAAATGGACAAAAAATGTCTCGCCCTCTGTCTTCAGTCTTCTTCCTCTAGTAACGCACTCCCTCCACCATGCCACCACCACTGCACCACACACCACCCATCATCACAAAAACCACAAATCAAAACAGCACCATCGTGCCAAACACAATAGCACCACACATCACCACGCCATACGACACCTAGAAAGAAGACCGTTGATTTGAAGCTTTTTTTACAAAAGTGTATTTGTATTATGGGACAACTATTTCATAATAGAAAAAGTTATATCTTAGAATAATTTTTCAATTTTTTTTTTACTATGAAATAGTTGTTCCGGAAGTGTATAAATATTACGGAAAAACTATTTCATAATAGGAAAAAATCTTATTCTAAAATTTGACTAAAACTGACCCAAACAACTTACAAACACTCCTACAACCTATGAAATATTAACATTTGTTTCTAGTTGTTGTTTCCCTACCAATGATAAGTTTTACGAGTTACTCACCTGTCCACGATAAGAAACACTACCTCCCGTCCAACTTGCATAATGGCTTGTTTTGGTATTTTTTTCCCTCAATTTTTCATTTGAAATATTGTAGCAATTGTACTGGGATGGGAATGTTTAGATCTTTACAGCACCTTCATATCCATATTGTACCAGGAGTTTGCCATAGGTCAAGCCTCAAAATCTGTTAGTAACTAATTTATAATACGTTTGTTATTTTCCTCAGTGAAATGCACCTTCTAAACCTATTGTATGCTTGCTCCGTAGGTTGATCCTCTCACTCCCCAAGTTTAAGCTTTGCAATTTAATTTGCAAATGCAAAAAATTTCGTATGTTGGTATATATTGTGCATGTACGTTATTCATGTATGTGTTACTATTTGTTAATGGTGGAATACTGAAGTCGTATGCTACTTACCTACCGGTTACAAGTGTAAATTTAATGAATATAAGCATGGATATGGCATTTCTATTAATAGTCATTAAAATGTTAATATTGCTATCAATTTGGGAACACTTCATTCTTTTTTGGTATTATGAGAGGTATAAATATAAAGGATATTAATTGGAACATTGGTGAAAATGCTCCAAATATATAATGATACGACTGTAACTTAATATATTGGGCTATTGTATTTTTCAAACATCCTTACAAACTTTACAATCACCGCTGGGATAGTACTAGTGCTGCACTAGTCAATAATCAATAATATAACAAAAACTATTCAATCATCGCCACTTGTTGGCTAAATAGTTTTTTTAAGCTATTTATTTTTTTTCTTTTACCCCCTTTCTTGCCTTTTATTCTTTGCTTTTTTTTAATGAAAAAAGTGCAATGTAGGGTCTCACTGCTAGTTTGAATATAAATATATTACCATATTAAAAGTGTTTCGCGAATAATATGTAAATATTGAACTATTTATTTAACATTAGACCAATTGTTTTAAAGTAAATTGTTAATATTCTTGTTCCGTATAAATTGTTAAATCTTACGTAACAAGACTTGAATAAAGATATCAAACATATCTCGATGTTGTAATTATCACATAGGAGAATTTGGCTGGTAAAATGAAATTGGAGATTCGTCAAAGAAAGATATACACTGTATATTCTAAAAATGGTGAATTGACCATAAAGAATAGAAATCTAAAACCCTATTAGAATTCTAAGGAGCAAGAACTAGAGAACACTACGTTGTTCTTGAGCTAGAGAACCCTTCTAGAACCTAGCAAGAAGAACCCACTTTACAATAGTCAAATACAACAAGAATTCAATATCAAATTTACACACAAAGATTAAGGAGAGAGACAACATGATGATCCAATGAATGTTATGCACATGAATTACCAAATTAGGTTGAACAACAAACTAAATCAGATGATGCTTTTCCTTAACCTTGAAAAGAATCTTGTTCAATAATCATTCAAAGACCCATTGATGTTTTGAATGAAGCAAGAAGTAAAAACACTGAGAAAATCACTTAGAAATGCTTAGAAGGCTTGTGTATACTCAGAAATACGAAGTGGTCAAGTTGTTAAACAAGCCAAGCCTTCGATCTTATTTATAACAAAATTTGTAACTAACTGTAATCGATTAAACGCGCCTGATAATCGATTAAAATTCTTATGTAATTGATTAAACTATCACTTAATCGATTAAAATGTTAAAGAAACTTTCTGGGTTTCAGTAACGAGCAAAATAATCAATTAAATCGAGCTGTAATCGATTAAGACAAAAAGTTATGTTTCACAAAATGAACTGTGTAATCGATTATGGATTTTGGTAATCGATTAAATCAGAAAGTAGGCATTTTCAAAGTGAACTATGTAATTGATTACTGATAATGGTAATCGATTATCACAACAAGGCTTAAAATAATCTTTTAACTATGTAATTGATTACACTAAGTAAGTAATCGATTAAAACCTTTAACAAAGCAGTTTATTTTCAATCAAAGGTCAAATAATCGATTAATCCGATAGGTAATCGATTAATTTGTTCATAAAAGGTTTTTCCAGATTGAACAAAGAATAGAATAATCATTAAGTAATTGATTAAAACAGTAAGAAAAACATTTTTCCAAAAACCTTTTAATCAAATTCAAACCTTAACCAAAAAGATAAAACCTTTGATGATTTAATGAAAACCATTTAACCTTAATAATGAAGAATGCAATGCAATGCAAGGATCAATCAGATTGTCTTTCTCTTACACTTGAATCAATTACAAAACTTCAAGACACTTCAAGCATGTTAAAAGCTCGAAACCCATTTCTTGAATCAAAGTCTTTCACTCTTCATGATGCTCCCCTATATCCAACATGTCCAAGTATCATGATAGGCATCTATTTTCTACTATCAAGGATATTTGTAACTAGAAAAATTATTTTCTTAGGTATTTAAATCTTTTTGGGTCCTTTTGTGTTAGTCATGAAGGGGTTGGGTGAACCCTTCTTAGGACGATCCCTGGTTCTGAACGTCATGTATCCAATTTTTCCATAGAAGTAGCATACAATTGTATCTTCATCATGAACATATACCTTTCCCTCATATCTACTTCCATATTTGTCAGTAGAACTTCTACAATATCCTAACAACTTGTTAAGGTTTGTCTATTCCATTGACAAACTTGGATAATGTAGTCTTTAAGGTTCTTATTTCCTCATGAAGTTTTACAACATCTTAAGGTTGACTTTAAGTTCTTGATGCTTCAAAAGTTCATCTTTCAGAAAAATTGCAGATTTCTTGTGTTCTTCACATTCCACCCAAAGATTGTGTTTACTCACTTTAAGTTCATCATAATCTTTGTGTGCTTGTGCACACTCTCTCCAAAGATCATATCTTTCTTCTTTTTGATAATTGTGAAGTTCATTAAGCTCCTTCAGATCCTTTTGAAGATCTTTTAGTTTATTTTCCAACTCCTGAAAGTTCTTAAGAAGGGTAGCCTTTTTGTTAGCATTTGTCTGTATCTTAGTGCATAACTTGGACTCTTTTTCTTTAAGAGTTTCATAAGCTTTACATGCTTGAGTAGACTTGTTCAATGAACCATCTACTTGATCACGAAGGGTTTTCTCAAGCTTTAAATGATCTTTGGATAGATTTTTTAAATCTCTTCTTAAGTTTTGATAAGCTTTTGAGAGAATCAATGAGTTTGATAAAATTTCATGATAGGCTTTTCTAAGAGACTCAAGGTCATTGAAATTTACCTCATCATCCTGGTCTAATTCGGATCCTTTAGAAGTTGTGTCTGCCATCAGGCATATGTATGCTTCTTTGTCGTCTTCATTAGACGAGTTGTTGTCTAGATCTTCCCACATGTGCATAAGCCCATTTTTTTTCTTTAGTCCAGTAGAATTTCTTTTTATCCTAACTTTTGTCTAGATCTAGACACTCCGACTTGAAGTGTCTAGCCTTTTTGCACTCATAACTTCTCCACTTAGACCCATTTTTGTTTCTCCACATCTTGCAAATTTTGCGAGATATAAGGGTGACCTCATCCTCATCTGAGTCTTCTTCAGATTCATCATCAGATGAATCGTTGACTTTAAGCGCTTTAGAGGAGCTTCTCCGTACTTGTTCTCTGGATAATGGTTCTTTCTTGTTCTTCTGGTTAATGAGAGCCATATATTTTTCTCTTCTAAGACCTTCGTCTTGCTGGAGCTCTTGTTCATGAACCTTGAGGGTACCAACAAGTTCCTCAAGGGACATAGACTCAAGATTATTTAATGCTCTTAGCTCTGTTACATGCGGTCTCTATTTCCTAGATAAACTTCTTAAAATTTTGTCAATGTGGTCATAATTATCATAAGTTCATCCTAAAGGTTTTAATTCAATAAAAATATCATCTGACATGATTACTCATCCTATTAAAGACATCATTCCATAATGGGGTCCAAAGGAGGGCTATCCATATTACTCAAACTTTAAGAATGAAAATCAGATACTGGTGTCATTTATACTCTAAATTATCATTGTTTTTATATATCCTTTCCATATCAATCTTTCTTCTAACTTAAGGTTCATCATAGCCCAGCCCTCACTAGGCATTTCATAGACCCTCAGTGGTCTATCTCAGCTCAACCAAGGTATTAGAGTCACTACAGACTCAAAGCAAGCCCAACATAATGAGTTCAAAGCTCTCAACAATCCACTTATTCTAAATTCAATTATAGCTTGAATG
Organism: Glycine tomentella; assembly: GCA_007407185.1. NCBI lineage: Eukaryota > Viridiplantae > Streptophyta > Magnoliopsida > Fabales > Fabaceae > Glycine > Glycine tomentella. The sequence continues at coordinate 21,136 of PYAF01000524.1, read as the reverse complement.
GTTCAGTACATATTCAAGACACCGTTCACATGGCCTCTCAGACACCCCCAAACCATGTACCAAGGCTCTTCCATGTCTTAACATCAACAAGTGACTCCACACAATAGTCACATATGCATAACCATAGAGCCAAAAATCAAAGTCCACCAAACTAAAATCTGAGAGCTAATCCTTCATCCTCACAACATTCTAAACATGTTTTTCTAAAGGACCCAAGGCTCAAACAAGCCCTATAACAAGTGGGTCACTATTCACCCAAAATCACAAATCATGAATCAATCGGAGAAACTCGAGTTTCTTATCTCAAAAACAGTGAGGAAGGCCTCTGGACCTCTTTCCTTAGCTCGGGTGTCCGTGATAAGCCACTATTCCTCGCCAAACTCGAGTTATTTAACTTTCCCTTGAGAAAGGAACTCTCTGATTAAGGGGTTTTTAACAGAAATTGATGAAGGATTATGGCTCACAACTGGTTTCTAGTAAGTTTGGTGTTTAAAGGAAGTACTTTGGGTCACTAAGCAAGGCTCTATGGAGCTTGGAAGCTCATCAATGGAGGTAGGACGTTCAGAGGAAGAAGAGAATGAATTTTGGCCCAAAATTTCGTAACTTGACCTTTATATACTGGGTCATGTCACACTCATGGGCTCATCAATGCTATACTGGTTGCACAAAACCCTGATCATTTCATTAGTTTATATTTTATTTAAAATAAAAAGATTAAAAAAAAACACTTATTGTCATATAAGACCTTTTGTTATTACTCTATATTTTATTTTAAAATAATACATAAAAATAATTTTAAATTATGCATAAAGATAAATACAATGTGTGCATGATGCATCTATTGTCATAAGAAAACTAATTATTATTTTTTTATTGATAAAAATCAAAAACATGTACCAGAATGATTATAATAATTCACACTCTATTCAAACAACTGATAAAAAAGTTTCTAATGACATTTTTATCTAATAAAATTTGATAAAAATAATTACTTTTATTTGTATATATGCGTGTGTGTACTATTTTTTAAATTTAATTTCATGTTAATATTTTTTAAAAATATTTGATTTTTAGGCAGAACTAGTCAAAGTATTATGACTATTGAATGATGAATGGGATTGTCAAATATTTCTAAATTGAGATGCATCTCTGTTGTCAAATATCACATGGAGATGTCAAATATCTAAACATGTAAGTCAGTTCTTTATAAATAGAACTTGTGCGAATTATTCTAAACATCTGAGTGACTTACCAGATAAAAACCAAGCTTTCTAAAGTGTCCAGTGATTAACACATCTTGTAAAGATCAAGATTTCTATATTTTTAGAAACGATGTGCTAAAGAAAACAAGATTTCAAGATATTGATTCTGAGCATTAGAATTCATACTACCTGGATTGTGTGGTGATCTCATTTCATTTTTTCATTCATTCATACATTATGGATCACAGGTAGTGTTTATCTTGAATCATTCTTTTTAGATTTTCTAAGAGTTTTTGAAAGGTGGTTTTAACCAATTCACCCCCCCTCTAAGTTATTTGAAGTGTGTTCATAGTATTTTCAATTGGTATCAAGAGCTGGTTCTTGAGATTTATTCAAGATCACTATCTTTCATAAAAAACATGAACATCACTCAGATTAATTTCAAAGAGGATGCCTCTCTAAATCGTCCACCGATGTTTGAGGGAGAGCATTTTAGCTTTTGGAAAAATCTTATAAAGATTTTCATACAATCTAATGACCCGGGTGCATGGAATGCTATAGAAAAAGGTCCCTTAGTCCCAATGAAAACTGTTGATGGTAAATTGATTCCCAAATATTGGGATGAAATGTCAGATGCGGAAAAAAGAATAGTGTAATATGATTGTAAGGCAAAAAATATGATCACCTCTGCACTTTCTTCTGATGAGTTTTTCAGGGCTGTTTGGTGTACAAGTGCTAAAGAAATGTGGGATATGTTAGAGGTTACTCATGAAGGTACAGAGGATGTACGAAGATCAAGGAAACACGCTTTGATTCATGAGTATGAGATGTTTGTGATGAATTCCACAAAAACCATATCTTAGATGCAAACAAGGTTTGCTCACATAGTAAATCATCTTCTTGGTCTTGGGAAGACCTTTGATGTTGAAGAGTTAAACATCAAAATTCTGAAATGTCTTACAAGATCATGGCAACCTAAGGTGACAACTATCAAAGAATCAAAAGACCTCTCCAAAATGTCAATGGCTGCACTTTTCGATAAGCTACATGAATATGAGCTAGAAATGTCTCAATTAACACATTCTGAGAATGCAGACAAAAAAACAAAAGAGTATAGCTTTAAAAGCTGCATCATCAAGTGTGGAGAAACTAGAAGATACAAGTGTTGAACAATGTCTTTCTAATTGTTTAGTTATCAGATAGTGGAACTCATGCCACCGAATAGTGGAATGGTTTTTGAAAGTCTCTTAAAGATGAGAAAATAAGTTTCTCATTAGAAATATTAATTTGACAACTTAATTCTTGCCTATAAATCTTAAAGAATGATGAATGAGGATAACTTCTTCCTTGCATAATGAGACATGATTCGAATAAATGACAACCTTAAAGCATTGGATATATTTATTAACTTTAAAACTTATTACATATTTTGTTCGTCCTTTCAACAATTTCACATAAGATAGAAGATGACCTGATTCATCAGTTTTTTCAATTTTATCAACTTGAATAAGCATGTTGCAAGGAAAACACCAACACAGTTGGGGCTTATCAAAATGAACCACCAAGGGGTGCCGGTTTTTCCTTGCATGCCCTACCACATGGCAGTGAGGGGTTATTGGTAGCCCCACACCTCCACAGGTACATTGACCACACTCCAAACAAACCTATATAGATTTTGACTCAGATTTTGAATCTAATGATGCACCACCTTTCTTCTTCCCATGTTTACCTTTTCCTTTACCACTCCTTCTATTAGTCACACCTTCTCTACAATCTTCACACCTAATGGATCCAGAAGAGCCAATCTTAGTGGACAACCTGTCAAAATTAACCCCTTTTACAAGATGAAGGCAAGAATTTGTCTCTTTTGCAACCTCATCAACAGACTCAACAGTCGGGTTGGATGATTCAATAACCTTGATTGGCAAATGGGTAGCAACCCCCTCCTCCTTAACCCTAATGAGGATGAGGCTTAGTTGTGTTTTAGTGCTTGTTTCTGTTGTTTAGCTTCCAGTTTCTGTTTGATGCTAATCATGTTGTTCCTCTTATAAGTTGTTATTTTTTAAAAAGTTGTTTCTGTTTTATGATGATTGTAATGATTAAGGATAATGTATGAAATGTCTATGTTCTTTCCCTTGTTCACACCTTATAATTGTTTGTTTTTACTTTGTGTGTTTGTGACTTTTTGGCCTTGTTATGCCAAAAGGGGGAGAAGTATGGGATTGCATACATACATTCTTATTCATTCATTCGTTCACTCTATTATGATGATGATATGATTTGACACTTCTCTTGGCCATAGTATTTTATAGATTTTCAAGTGATATCTCAAGAGAAGTCTCTACCCTCAAGCTTCTCCAAATGCACTCAATGGAAATAATGTTCAGAAATTGTTCTACCAAGTGAATATAGAAAAATACCATAGCTCCAATACGAAAATTGTTTTGATATTTGGTTTCTAGAATGAGAATTTTGCCATCTTTAATCTTGACAAAGCCTGGTTTGGGATAACAACCCGACATTCCAACTAGGTAATTACTATCCATAATAGTTGCTAACTCGTGACGGGGTTATCATTATGATGCAATTAATATACCCAAATAAGAAAAACATCTATTTAATAAATCAATATGTATTGTATTTAGACTGTGATACAAGTTCATTGGGTCAACATGCCTCATTGCTCGTATAACTAATCAATCTTTCCTCATTAAAAGAGTTTAGAAGAATGTAATGATTTGATGCTTTTTGTGTTGTTATTTGTTAATGTTACATGTTTATGATAAAAACCTTTCGAGAACCACACCACAAAAGCTAATTGTTGAAGTTGGAGAGCCCAAAGCCTTATAAACCCCCAACTAGAATCCCATACTTCCAATGTGAGACTCAAGTCCTATATCTTGCAATTGGATCCTAACATTCTACCATGCTCCGCAACCTCAATGCCCATGCGAGATGTTTTGCACCCATAATCATGTTAGTGTTTTATGTAGACTTATTGGGAAAAATGAAACTTAGTTCACAAATTTATAAATAACTAGTATGTTGAGTTGTGCACTAGCACAGTTGCCTTGTTCCTTATATATGTACCAAAATGGATGACTTGTAACTATAGTAATAATTTGCCATTGTGCTGCTGGTGTCATTTTCCTTCTTTTTTACTAAGCCCGAGTTAATCGATTACATGATAAATTAATCACTGCACCCAAATGATCTTTGTTAAAGAAGTAAACTATAATTAGGTATAAAGCACAATGTCATTTAGCACTTGCACATGCTCTTAAGATAACTAAAAAAAAAACATCTTCAAGGGTTTTCCCAAACATCAACCTATGTCCTTAATACTATTGTCAACTTTAAATTAATTAAACGATAAAGTGTAACGATTGCTTCATCCCAATGCATTATAATGATATTCTAGTTTGGGATAACACTCTCACCTTTGTACTTCTCGTATAAATGAGTGCCACAATTTGAATAACCGGTTTACAATAATTGAAAGCCTTGCAACATTGTCTGAAGGTCCAAAAAATGTGGTGAAACACGCATTTTCCATGAACGATTCTGTGAGCCACATAATAATTTTTTGTTTGAAGCTGATAAACTGAACCTGGTGAAAAGCGAAGCATATATTCACACCACCTCGGTAAAAATGCATATGATTCCTCCCAATCACCATAGATAATTGTCATTGCTTTCTGCTTTGCATACCATGCCTTTCTATAAGAAACTTTGTATCCATACGAATGAGTTATCCTTTCCTGGACTAGTCCAATTGAACATGATGGATCATGCTTTATCATCCCTAATCATAAAAAAAAAAAAGCACCTTATCATTAATAACAATAACAAAATCATTACTTCTCATCATTATCCAATAACTTACCTAATACGAGTGAAACAATAACATCAGTATCAAGTTGTCTGTGGTCCTGAGAAATGTGATCATTTAAGCAATTGTGATCCCCACCCCATTTGGTAACCACCCATCTTTCACCGTATCTTGGTTTCATTACCCTAACCCTCCATGGACAATTCTGGTCATGCGCATGACATTTCATGCTTAACTTTGTTAGCGTACTTTCAACCACGACAGCTTCCTGGTGCTCCTTTATGAGGTTCCACTTGATTGCCATTTGCACATCTTCTTTTGATGCAAATTCCTGTTTCACAAACAACTTATTTCCTAAAACCCATGGACCCTCAACTGAACCTGAACCAGTGCCAAAATCTTGTTCACTCGGATAATCTCAATTAATGTAGGTGTAATGTGGGATTCCATCCCAAAATGTAGTATTACCCTCACCTATATATGCAAATTCCCAAATTTATTAGAATAAAATACATACACAATAAACAAACAAAGATGTAAGTAATTATTGTTTGGTAACACACCTTGACATGGTTGCGGTAAATGAGACTCTCTTGCATCCTCTTGTCGTTGGGTTTCATGGTCTCTCACGACTGAGTAATGTAGCTCTATTTGAGTTGCGCTTCCACCATGATCCTCATAATTGTCCGAAGCACTCGCATTTTCGGCAAGTAGACGATCTTCCATTGCGATATTTTCATCGTCGTCATCGTCAATATCGTCATCCATAACCCATGTAGGTCATTTTAATCTTCCATAGACAAATTAACAATTGGAGCAGCAGTTGCTAATGCTCCACGAGAATAATTGAAATCAACTGACCTCGTTGGTAAAGCCACATCCTCCACGCCAGCATAATCCACGTACAACTCTAAGAAATTTTTCCTTGACTGGTCGAAGAATTCTCCTATTACAAATTCTAAGTCTTCGTCATCCATTACTTTCATGCTGATATATTTATCATCGCACCATATCTTTGCAGTGACCATATTGATAGATTGTTTTCCATTTAGAACTAACTTTTGACGGATTTTTTCATGCAATTCATCAATGGTTGAGTTACGGTTGATACGTGTTCCCCTTTTTCTCTCCTTCGAAAACAACACCACGTCGGCTCTCAATTCTACTACCATTGTAATATAAAACAATACGAACAAAATCACCATCTGCAGACATTTTTTTATGTATCACCAATGACTACAAGATCACAAAGATGATCAACACAACCTGTAACACAAAAAATTCTATAAGCATATTATGATAATTTATTTAATTTGCAACAAAAATCTATGTATTACGTTGATCCTTGATGAAAACCTAGGTCATAACCGACGTAAATAACTAATTAAAACCTAGGTCACCAACTAATTGTACCCTAAACCCTAAACCCTAAACCTAGGTGATAAACTAACGTAGCCAACGTAATAACCTTGATGTACTTAATGATAATCTAACACACTAACTAATAATATTGTGACTCAATAAACCTAGCTCTTACCTTGCATAACTAATCAAAACCTAGGTCAGAAAACCTAGGTCATAACCTAGGTACATAACTGATGAAAACCTAGGTCACCAACTATTTCTTTCTTAAACCCTAAACCTAGGTCATTACCCTAAACCCTAAACCTAGGTCATAAACTAACGTAGCCAACGTAATAACCTTGACGCCGTACTTAATGATAATCTAACACACTAACTAATAATATTGTGACTCAATAAACCTAGCTCTTACCCTGCATAACTAACTAATCAAAACCTAGGTCAGAAAACCTAGGTCATA
>PYAF01000523.1:16601-31282 GCA_007407185.1 Glycine tomentella | reverse complement strand
CCAACCGCAGGAGAGTGGTAAGGGAAACGAAGAGACAATCACATGACGGCTAGGGTTGAGCAGTTTTGTTTTGGGAAAAATCTAATTTTCCGATGGAATAAATATCCATGGGAATATTCCATGGGAAAATTTTAAAATTCCGACGGAAATTAGACGGTGGGAAAAAGTGCATCGGAAAGCAGCGCTTTTTTTGTAGTGAACTGTGACTACCAGATAATACAACCTTTGTTTCAGCAACTAAGCAAGAGTTAGCTTTTCCTTCCTTCTGCTTCTTTTTAACCTTCTTTATTCTAATTCAACCTTAAATCTTTCATATTGCAAACTAACTTATGATATTTTAAGTAATTTTAAAAAATAATTAAACAAATGCCTCATTTTCTTGGGCGGGTACAGAGACACTAACCAGACCAAAGGTTTCTATAAAACAGATATAGTCATATGAAAATTAATAAGAAAAGAAATTACAACTTGGTAGTTCATGCAAAGCAAAGCAAATGAGTCTTGAGTTTCTGGAAGTTAACAAAAGCTAACTAGGAACTTAGCTCCCCTTAGACAGAATATTTGGTTATTTCCCCTTTGTTTAGTGTAGAGGTTATTATCCATTTAGTAAAGCCATAGATTTATCATAAATTGAAAATAAAGAGGCTACATAAAACTATCAGTAATCTATAAGAACACTAGCAAAGAGACAATTTCTGATGTACAAGTATGTTTAACTACAACAGTGTACCTAGTGAAAGCTGTCATAATGTCCTTCCTTGGAAGGAAGTAATAACTTAATAACTGGAGCTAGATACTCTTTGCTATCCAGCAGAGCAGTTTGGGCACAAGAAATGTATAGAAAAACATCATACTGATGAAATTCGCAATATTATAATGCTTCACAAGGAATGTGACTATATAATTCTGTATATTCTCATCTACTTTAGTAATAACCATACATGAAAAACCAAAATTTTGACAATAAAACATACCAACACCAAGAGTTCCAACTAAAACCCCAACAATATTAGCATCCTTAGCTCTCTCTACCAGATAATATCTGCATAGTCATCACCCTAACTTAGTAAATTTTGAAGACATAACATTATGTTTTTACGTCCTCCATAATGTAGGTAGGTGCATACCTGAATAAAAGGATAAGAAATTGAAGTATATAAGCTACTTTTATTAGTCTAATAATTGAGTAAAAAAAAAAACAGCAGCTTGAATTCATCACATGACATACCCATAGAAAGGAAGAGTGTTATTATGGAATGGCAGAGCAGTTGTCCTCACTGGATAATAATATGGCTGCACGTGATTAATAACTGGTGGTGGACTTGATGCATTGTTCTTCACTATTCCACCGTTTGATCGCCCTGCGAATAGCATCACAATGTTAGACCTTCATGATGTTCATAATCACCAAAAGGCAAACTCAATTAATCACTCAAGTAGTGTAGTTGAAAATGATTTTTCACATAAACTGAAAAAATAAAGCATGATAGAAATAAGCAATTTTAGTTGTACCTGTCTTCCACGTCCCTTGCCTTCAGAAGCACCTTCAATTCCAGGAAGATCAAGTAACTGAATTTTAGTATCATTATAGTGTATAATCCCAGGAATACAGGTCAAAGTTGTAAACTCATAAGATGCAGCTTCAGAATGTGACTAATATCCTTAAAATAAAAATTGTGCTTTTGGAAACCATATATACGAAACATATTATTTTAGTCACTTATGCATGAACATAATTATTTTAGTCATCTTTTCCCTCACCTATGCATGAACACAAAAAGCCAAGCTTTTCCTCTTTAAAAACTTCCTAACATATTATTCTTCAAAAAAAAAAAAAAATAGAGAAAGAAAGAAACTCACTGATCCAGTCCTCATTGTCTTCATTTTTACCATAAGCTTGTTTAGTTTTTCTTATCCTCATACATCGTCTCATCCTCTTAGTCAATAGTAAATACTGATCAAATACTTGCTAAAAAAAAAAGAAGTAAGCAATTGGCTGAGATTTTAGTTTGAAAAAATGTGACTTTTTAAACAGTTAAGTCGCCAGGCCAGAGCATTTACAGAGAGAATAACAATTTATTATGAACGATGGGTAGATTAATACCTTGATGTCAGGGTGAGTTAGAATGAATTCCCCAAGAGATGGATCAAGGGTGAAACCATTAACACCACTTCCAGTGCTTAACACAAGCTGTAAAGTATCCCAAATTAGTAATTATAATACACTTTAAATTTTAGAATGAATTCCAAGAAAACTTAAACTCAGTCCACATGTGCACAGAAAACAAACAAACAAATATTCATACTGAGAAAATGTATTAGCATCTATCATTAGTAAAAATTGATCAGTAACTTGTACTCCCCTCTAAAATTTATCATAATCAGAGAGAAAAGATGACTAAAAGAAGAAGGAAAAATCTGTTTTAAGAGAAAAAGACAAAGAGAGTTTCAAACAAGGACTTAATTTGTCATACCAAGGTTAAATAAACAGCAAGGGTCTGTTCGTTTGCAGTAAAAGAGGACAGAAAATGAGTGACGTGGTTCTTAAACACATTTATAGTGAAATCCAGAACGGTCCATACCTGTGCACATTTATAGTGAAATCCATTACAAACAAACAAGATCATCAAATACCATCAACATCACGAGGAGGTCTTGAGCCACCACTAAACTTGCCTTGTGCTCCAGACGGAGGAAATGTCTGAAGATTTGAATCTACACAAATCAATCCAAAAATATTTGACAAACCAAAAATATTTGACGGTTTTACTCATGGAAATTACAGATACCCCTTTCCTAGACTTCACTAATTTATAGAATGATAGTATGTCTTACTTTATCTGAAAAATCATGGAACTGAAACACTAAATTCTTTGACTCAGGCAACATACATTCAAACTAGAGAACAATCAAAGATAAACAAAACCCTTACCTCAAAAGCATGACCATATTTGTGATACAAAGGCCATCCAATGTGAATATAAAGCTCCTACACAAAACCATTTGAATTTAGTTCAATAAAAAATTGAAATAGTAGCACTAGGGCGGAAAAGGAAAATATTTAATTATATAACACATTACAGGATACTACTAGCTAACTACTTAATTTCCCCAAAAATATTACTACATGACACGAAGCACGGGAGCAGAGGTTGCAAATTGAAATTGGCTATATGCTACTACTTAATTGCCCCAAACATCATTACTACACAAAGCACGGGAGCAGAGAAGCAACAACGTTGGTTCTTACCTTCTGTGAAATTTTCCCTTATATCTAGCGAGGCACGATTGAAATTAGGAAGCTGATAAAGAAGAAAAACCCTCCCAAAGAGAAAATCACTGAAAGGAATTGATATTGAAATTAAAAGAAAAACACCAGTTAACACTAATTCTATTTCTCTTCTTCCCATTTCATAGATATTGAAATTGAATAGATATGGAGATTAGAATAGATCAAGAAAAGAAATCACTAGAAAAATTAAAAGGTTATATCTAAAAAGTAAAAGGATCCAGAATTCTAAATTGCATGATTGCTTGAAAGGACCAGATGATAAAGCTCACCTTGAGAAACAATTCAAAACCAACCTCTTCACTTGTGTTCTGATACCAATCCTGAATATAAAGCAATCTCAACCCACCACCCCAATTGCAATAACAACATCAAATTCCAATCTTTCAGGGAAAAAAACATTGAATATTCAAGAAGATGATCATGCTGTAATAATAGTATTTAGTATTTTAGTTATGAAATGATGAGCCAAAATTGAAAATATATATGTAAGGGAGACTTTCAGAATCTGGTTCACAATATAAGTGTCTTTCTATATATGGAGGAAAAACCATAAAACGAGCTAGTGTTCTTTTCTTGGGTGAACTTAGAACGAGCTAGTGTAATGTTATTGTGGCAATGACGTTAGTTATATTCGTATATGTAGTATATATATATAGAAAGAGAATTTCTCTGGTATTTTATGCTTTTGTACTCCAATCTTCATAATCATTGTAGCACAATTTATGGCGTTGTGATCTCATGTAGTCATCAGATTATCTTTATACGGTCATTCCTTATTCATGTATACTTTTATATTAACTTAAAAGTAACTTATTCATCAAGTTCAATTATATGTGCATATATTCTTGGATATCTCTAAGCACTTATGAAAGTCATACTAGGATCTCACTAGTGGTGAGTAGTTGAGTATATATATGCCTGATTTCGAATTTCACTGCCAACATTGTGAAAAAAAGAAGGCTAAGCCATAGAATTGGAGCACGCTATTCTCAGTGGTGGCAATAGCACAAACACATGGCGGACAAATAAATACCAGAATTGAGCCATAGAATTGGAGATTGGAATTGGAATTTGATCGTATTTTCTAATTTCTATTTTGGAATTTCTTTTAAATCTTGAAAAAAACATTTTCTAATTTGGAATTGGATAAAACAGAGAAGATAAAAACACTTGCAAATAAAAAGAAAAGAAATCTATCTAGTGTAGAATCATCCTTAATCTTTCAAAAGGGGAAAAATACTAGTCATTCATACAAGACAATTTCTCAAATAGATGGTAGATTATTATAGTTACCTCCAATTTCAGGCACAGAGAAAGACACAAATGATGGCTTCCCAGTGACCAAACTTGCTTCAACATTAGAAACTTTGGATGGCTTAATATTGCAGAACCCTAAGAGAGGTTAATGGACGATTGGAAGCCATAGAATTGCATGGGAACCGGCGGCGGCAGTGGCGGGTCTTCCTCGTTGCCACTCGGATTGTTCAGGTTGTTATCCATTTCGCAAGGAGCATCACTCACACTCGCGGAACCCTAAGGGCGAAACCCTAAGGCTTTGTTTGGGAGTTAGGAAGGGAAGGGAATGAAAGAGATTTAAGGGGAAGGGAGGGGAAGGAAAGGGAGGAAAATTAGGGAAGTTCCTTCCTCCTTGTTTGGGAGTTAAAAATATATTAAGACAAGGAAATGGAGAGTTAATAAGATGTTAAATGTGAAAATTATATAATCTAAATGTAAAAATATATTTTAATATATTTTTGAATTTGTAGATGGGGTAGGATAGTAATTGTAATTACTTTTCTTTCTAAAACCCCCAAAATTGGGGGAACAACAATTTTTAGGCTTTAGAGGATTTGAGAGGAGTTTTAAAAATCCTCAAATCCTTTTCCTTAAAAATTAAAACTCCCAAAGAAGGAGATGTCACCACCTAAACCTTTCCCTTCTCTCCTTTTCCCTCTAAAATCTCTCTCCCAAACAATTCCTAAGAGAAGAAGAAGAAAAAGAGTGTGTGTGTGTGTGTGTTGAGAGAGAAGAATGAATGAAGGAGTGAATAGATTAGATAGATAGAATAAGGGAATGAGCGTAGAAAGAAAGAAATTAGTAGAAAATAATAGAAATGGAAAATGAATGAATATTGAGTGAAAAAGTGGTCTTTCCTATCACAACAGACCACAAGGAGCTTTTGGAAACCCTTGCATTAACCATTTTCAAATTCAAATTAAAATCAAAACATATTTACATCAATAATTTTTTTAAATAACAATTTTATATATTTTATCTATAATTAAGTATATTTATAAGTAATAGTGTTCGCAGGTATAAGTCCTTATAAATTTTGCTTACATTTAACATTGGTAGGTATAAAGTCTTTATAAATTTTGCCTACACTAAACATTGGTAGGTATAAGTTCTTTTATTTTTACCTATATCAAGTATGAATAAGTATAAGTCCTTTTGCATTTACCTACATTAAATTATTTTAGTTCTACCTACATTAAATTATGGCTGTAGGTAAAACACTACTACAAACAGCGCTTTCTACATCGGTTGTTTTACCCATTTTACATCGGTTCTAGAACCGTCGTTGTATCTAACGTCGTTGAAAGGTAAGACATACTACGACGGGTATTGAACCGTCTTTGAATGTCCCATTCTAAGATGATTATAAGAAGAACCGTCCTAGAATGTCCCATTTAAAGACGGTTTTTTGCTCATAACCGTCTTAGAATGGGATATTCTAAGACGGTTCTTAGCCTATAACCGTCTTTGAATGTAACATTCTAAGACGGTTTTCCAAATAATCGACTTAGAATCTTTTTTTAAATAAAAAAAATTAATGATTCTAAGACGGTTTTTTCGCAAAAAACCGTCTTAGAATATCTTTTAAAAAAATTAAAATTAGAAATTTAATATTTAAAAAATGCATCAATATATAGTGGCCTAATTAATATTTAAAAATGCATTATACCTAGCCTAATATATGGATATTATATCTTAACACAATTAAATGAATTTTATCTTTCATTACATGAACAATAATCATCCATATCAAAGGTTACAACTCCATAAATAAGCAAGGAAAATCAAAAGATTGATCTTGTTCTATGAAATTTTAAATTCAAAGGTTACATCAGGTGAAGATACAATTAAGTCATAACAACAACAATAAAAAAGTCTATGTATCTTGATTATTATATTTATACATAGGAACAAAAAAAAAAAAGAGAAAGGCATTATTTATGGAGCTTACCCAAATCCTTCGTGTCCAAGTGCTAGAGGAAAATTGATCAGACCAAGCCTAGTTTTATGGATCTCCATGTGTAGTTTTGGGGCCTATGAAAAATGGTTAACAGCAACTCATCAAAGTGGAAAAAATATAATAGTGAACAAGTTATTTATATATAAGGTTAACAGAAAAAATAAGGAATCTAGAAAGCAGGCTTGATAACAAATGCTGATCATTACAATACAAAATACATTCATATACTATTTTAATAAATATATTAAAATAAAAACAAATATACAAATAATGCAATAAAAGTTAGCAAACAAGATAAAAACTTGCATTCAGGAAATCAACAGTAAAGGGAAGAACTATAAAATTATACAAAAAATAAAAAAGAATCATAAAATAATGTCTCCCAGTTAGAGTTTAACCCAATAGAAACTCTCAAATGCTAAGAAGCATCAGCTTTCTTTTTCTCCACTAACCATGCAGCAAAAGCAGCTCCTATTGCTTCAGCAACAGGTTCATGATCAGTGTACAGGATATAAGACCGAATAAATGCTAGTCATCTTAATAAAAAGGAAGATGGGATTTGTGTAGCTAGAAACTTTCTGTAAAATACTCTACTGTATACAATCATCATTATACTGTATGCAAAAAGATTATATAGCCATTATCAATGAAGTTTTCATGAAATGGTTAATCTTTTAATTTGTGTTAAAAGGGAAAATAAGGTCTTAAGAATTAAATAGAATACAATAAGATTTTTTTTCTCTTTTGTCTAAATGCTACACATACACAACATGGATTGTGTACAACAATTAACAAGCCAATGGGAATCAAAGGAGCAGAGAGAATTTGATGGTATTTCATTTCCATCTCATTTCCTCATTTTACCATTAAGAAATTTTCCAGAGTACTTATGTTCTTGTTTTCTTCTCTTCCTTTTCAGTTACTTTGTCTCTCTCCACATACATAACAGAGAGACAATATACATTGACCAAATTTATATTAAGTTGACAAAAGAAAGGGGGTATAAGTCTTTGCCAATGATGAATAATTAACCAAGGACAACAATATGGAAACTAACTATAGAAACCAACCTCTACCACATCCACAACAACCAACCCAGCCAAGGTGGACAATGATCTCCTTGCAGCAACATGCACAACAATTGAAGAGGCAGGTAACAATATTAGGGAAAAACTGTTTTACCCTTTGACTGATCAGTTTCATGACATATTCAGTTACCCTCAAATGTACTTTTGCACATTAAATTTTTGCCTGGAATCTTGGTTTTGTAGAACCAAGACTTGGGTTGCTTTTGCAAACTTTAATCCAAACAAAACATGCACTTTTTCATTAAAAAATAAAAGTGCTTTTTAAAAGCTCCTTAATTTACAATTTTGTTTGGCCCAACTTCTCCTATTAAGAAAAAGAGAAGTCCAAAATAAGTTGGGTGAAACACTACCATAACCGATTCTATTAATTATAATAGCCAATACATCATTGCACATAGTCTGCACAAGAAGATTATCACCTTTACAAGCACATGAGCAGTATATTCAGTTTAGTTCATTTACTACTTTTTACCTCAACAGATAAGTCAAAATCATTTTCTGTCAATGATTTCCCATGACCTCTCAAGTCCATTGCAACTACCCTAGCTTTCTCCTTAATTTTACTTGTTGAGACAGCACTCTAACGAGTGATAGAAGACAATTATTCCACTCGAAATCCAGAACCTTTCAAGGCATATACTAATTTTGAAGGGTAACACATCAATTTTGTGAGCCTGAATGACATTGGATTCTTACAAAACGCATATATATCCATGAACACCATAGTATATAAACCCATTGATACATCAAATTTCATACTATAAACCCATTCATACATCAAATATACATCACTCAGTTGGAATTAGCCCCAACCATTGCTAAGAGGTAGACATATGTAGTTCACTATGAAATTCCATGGGTTTCATTAAGTAGTTCACTATGTTGTTATTGATACATTTTAAACTATGTTCACTATGAAATTCCATGGGTTTCCTTAAGTAGTTCACTATGTTCATTTTTGTTCCACCAATTGAAGCTTTAACCATCAAATTCAACTAATAAAAAAATTCAGAAAAATATATCTTAAAACAGTTCCTCTTACTTGGAGGTATGTCTAAGCCTCTTAGCAATGCTTTGAAAGGTGTATAAAGCTTCCTGCAACTTCACTATTCATTGCAACATTTCGTCAAACAGTTGGTGTGCTAAACGAAAACATTTAATGAAACCCATGGAATTTGGACAAGGAAGCAAAACCTAGCTTCAGGTTAAGTTGTAAATCCCCTTTCACAAGTAGGATACTTTTTTTCCAGCAGAACAAAGAAGAAAAAGTTGACGAAAATGACAAGGAGAGTGTTGAAGAAAAATCGTGAAATACGGGAACGGATTATGTGGTGTTTACCTGAGAATTGATGGTTGCAGAGACTCCGACGACTGCACTGCACGTTGATGGCGGGTGTCGGAGGCACGGGCTTATAGCTGGAGAAGCTCCTTCGATGGCAACGTCGACTGCACAGTGTCGGAGAAGGTTCTTTCGATGGTGTTGGAGGAGGCGCGAGTAATATTAGGGTTTTCTTTTTAGGGGGACAAAAAAATTAAATAAGATGGAGGAAAACGTGATGTTGAAGACAACGACGGGTTCAATAAAAAACCGTATTTGAATTAACGCTTATTAAGATGGTTGTCTTAGAACCGTCGTAGTTTTCAACAAACAAAGACGGGTTAGCCAATAACCGTCTTTGAAAAGTGCAAATTATTACAAAAATGCCACCGCCTACTAAACAACGACGGTTAGTGCATAACCGATGTAGAACGCATGTCGTAAAAGACTATTTTTGTAGTAGTAAAGTGTCTGTAACTGTATGACAAATTTCTTGTTGTGAAGCCAGGATCCCGTCGGGCCTTAGTTGTAGTGAAGTCCTCCATAGTGGGAAGAGCCTCGTGGGGTGCTTGTTTGGAAGACTCAAACCCAAGTCTAATGTACCTATTCTCCTTAAACGCTACATAGACAAGGTACTGTGAGCAATTTCTTATAATTCTTTTAGTGTAAATCTGAGTCAATGACTACGATTTAGAAAATTGCCGAGGTCTACTAACTTTTAATTATGCCATGTTGATGATACCTTAATTTACAGTGTCAATTGACTGAATTTTAAATTGCTTGAACTAGTTGATGCCTTGATGGAGTACTCCTACTTGTTAAATCAAGCATATGAATCAAAGAAATCATACATTCGGTTAGTTTGTATGAGGAGATTACAAAACAATAATTAAAAAAATGGCCATATTTTTTATTATAAAAAAATACCTTCTACATTGATTAAATAGATGTAGAACATTGACAGATTTATATATTTTAACACACATTCTATATCAATTTTAGATAAAACGAATATAGAAAAGTATTTTTCAGATCAATTTAAAAACTTTTGTTAAAAGTGTTTGACTTTTAAATACAATAATTTGAACATCGATTTAAAATTGTTGATGAAAATATTTTAGAATTATCATTAAAAGTCTTTTTTTAAGTAATGATTTATGATATATCAACAATTAATATATTTGTCTAGGTCTATCCAAATTTCTTTAACATTACAAATTTGTTAGTCCTCTCAAACTCTATGTTGGGCCAACAACCATAAATACAAAATAAAAATAAATTAACACGTTTAATATATAAAATACTAAAAAATATATTCATTTACAAAAGAATAAAAATAGTTAATCAGATGGAGATTAATAGGCCTTTTTTTTCTTACATTTTTTGAGCCTAATCTAGCGCATTGGGTAGAGCCAAATAAGTCTAGTTTTATTAGCCATAAATTTTAAGTTCCCAACCTGTAACGATCCAGTATCACTTTTAATTAATTACTTTATATACTAACATAATGTATACGATCCATTTTATAAGAAAACTCTTCATTAATTTGCTTAAAAAAATGTGTTAATATTTTGTAAGTTATGCAACCACTATCCAACTATGAAACAAAGATACGCCACCATGAGATACATTGCACATACAACACAAAGCGTCGAGAGCATAAATATCCACGCCTTATGGCACTACTACATCAACATACTCATCATACCCTAGTTGGTCGCATACTACACTAGACTATGCCTCCTCCTGCAGGGGCCGGCGTTTAAAATTAAGATGGATGGTTCTTACTTTTAATATTTTAATTAATGTCCTAAGAACAATGACTAACAAGATCCAAGTTTATTTCAACTTTCATATTTAGGCCTTATTTTGATTCCTTGAACGATAATGCCACCGGCTTTCCGATCATAATGATTATCGGTGTCGTATAGACCTATCTCCACCTCCTTGTTATCTCCGGTGCCGTTGAAAAACTCACCCAATTCGACCTCCATCCACCCATCACCACTCTCCTTCGGATACTGGACTCCGAGCTTCCGCCGTTTTCCCACTACCAAGTTGACAATTCTTGAATCTGTAACATCTCCGTTAACCCTAATGGACACCTTAGCGGGCATGTTCTTGAACCCGTAGGCACCAACACTGCTTTCTTTAAACACCAGGTATGCCCCGTACTCTGTATTTGGGGACAACATCCCAGTTCTGATCCTGCCCAGGATTTTCAGCGAGGACACTCTAACGATTTCAGCCCCCTCCTGCGAATACCTGAGTAAAACAATAATAAAACAAATTAAATACACATAATTATGTTGAATAAGTGATGCTGTGTTGAATACATTATTCGATTTCAGATTAATAATAATGGAAATGCTAACAATACCCTCTCTGCACTTTCTTTTAATAATTAATAATAATAAAGAAAATATCCAAAGATATAAAATTAATTTGATGGTTAACAACAAATTCAGTGTTAAAGGAAGAAATAGAAGAGGCAGTAGGTTCAGATTCCCCACTAAGATTCTAACATAAAAACTAACCATCCCCTATTCTTTGATGCACATATTTCTTAGTTTTGCTCTTTAACTAATACTAGCAACTACTTTTCAATTACAGCAATTATCATAAAAAACTCTTCAATCATGAAAGTTATTTATATATCTTAATCATATTTTTATTTAAAAAGATCAACTACATATAAGAATTCAAGGCACAGAGTAATTAAACCAAATAAAAACATTGGCACAATTAACTAATTAATTAGAAAACAAGAAATAATTACCTGACACTTGGAACAGGCATCTCCCAAAGCCTAGATGGGTGTACCGCTCCCCCAAAAATATCGAGAGCTGTACTCCTGGCAGAGAGGAAGTGGCCTTTTTCCCTCTTCAATTGCTTATCAAGTGCAAACTGATCCAGTTTAGTGGAAGAAGACGTAAAAGCTAACCTTATTAGCGTCGGAAAAATCCATATCAGAGCCAAAATTACCCTTTTTAGAAGCGTCAAGAACATTGACACCGTGTTGTCAATTGCCTCCCCAAGGTCGAAGCGCGGTTTCTCATCAACCCTATCTATTCTCGTAGCCTTAAGCAAGGTCTCCTGATATCTTACCATCTGAGCTTGCATGTTAATGTTGAATATTCTCAGGAGCTCGTTGGAAAACCGGTCCAGTTTGTCCTTGTAACAAGCCCTAGCCACAAAGTGTATCCACCGGATTTTCGAACACTGTAAAACAAGCTGTGCCCCGTCCTCCATCTTGCTGATCAACGATTGGAGTTCCTCCTTTGAAAGCCCCAACTCGTTGTTTAGCTGTTCTATCTTCTTGATCACCGGAGATATAGATTCTAGAGTGGATTGGAGGTTCACCAAAGATGATTTGAAGCAATACGTTTTTTTTTTAAATTCCAAAACGGTTCTCAGCAACTCGCCGAACACAGCTCCCACTGCTGCTCCCACGGCTGCTTCTATTAGTAGTGCCATGATATTCACAACAGCAACACCCACAACGATGATAACAAGATGAAGAAAATAATCTGTCTTTATAATATATATAGTCAGGTTAAACGTAATGTTAAAAAGGAAGTTTGTTGGAACTTCATTTCTATCTTGTTGACTTTACGAACTTGTAGCTAGGGTATACTTGTTTGTATTATTTACCGACTTGCATATATTTTAATTATTTATTTAATTTCCTGAACAGTTACTTGACGTCAATTTTATTAATATTCAAAGATTTATGATACATCAAGTACGTTTTAAAAATTCAAATGAAAGTTAATGCAGACTTACTTATTATCGTTAGATGTGATATCTTGTTCCACCGACACAAACCCCTATGATAATTAATAATTAAGTCTGAATAAGTACGTTCCCAGTTAGTATAATATATATATATATATATATATATATATATATATATATATATTATAATTATCAAATTATAATTAATAATTTTATTGACTTTTAAAATAATTATCTTAAGATAATTTAAATAATAATTTATAATTAAATAATAATATAAATATATAAACTTTAAACTCTTTTTCTTTCTCTCTCTCTATATATTATGATCGAGAATAATTGAAATTATCTTATTCCTTTAACATATTAAAAGGCATCATTTTTAATGATATTATTGGTCTATATTTTTGTGTAATATATTTAATATTTTTAAAAATTTGTACATAAATAGATTTTATCTATTATTTCACTCGAGCCTAGTTATAAAATGTCAGCATAGGTCTGTTAATCAGTAGCACAACATGTACAATTTGTCAAAGGTCCATGAGCATCTTTGATGGAGTTCTTGTGTACATTAAATCTATCATTATTTTTATTAAAGAGTTTTTTTATGATAAAGGTTAGATTCTATGAGAAGAACTCTCAAAACTCCTCTTTTTTTTCAAAAAAATATTACTATTTTTTAGTGTAAGTAAAATCTAAGAATTCAAATTAGATTCTATCACTAGAGTAAAAGTTTTTGTATTCTATGTAACATCATAGAAATCACAAAAAATATTCAAGAACTCAAAATAAATTTTTCGACTAAAGATACTCTAAGAATCTTGATATTTTTCCACTTAAGAAACACAACTATCAAATCAATGTATTATGAAAAGAGTTCAATCTTTATTGATTCACTTTGAGACAAATTATATGCACAACTGACATAATAAACTTTAATTCTAAATAACAATTAAAAGATAACAAACCTGTTCCGGAAAGAGCTTCCACAAAATGGAGGGTACTTACTTTAGTCCAGAGCACTCACTTGAAGTATATTGTATAACCTGCCTCCTTAGGTCAGAATGAGAGAGCTTTTTATCCGTGCCTGAAGCATGTCCCCTCGCAATTTGTACAAGTCAGGGTCTTTATGCTGGATCAAAATGCTCCATCATATCCCACAAATATTGTCGTGCTATTTATAAGTTTATGTTAGCTGTTCTTTTTTCATAATGACTAACCTTCGTACCGTAAGCAATCCGTTAATCAGATGGAGATTGATTGGCCTGGTTTTTTTGCTTACATTTTTTTAGCCTAATCTAGCCCATTGGGTAGAGCCAAATAAGCCTAGCTAGCTTTATTTGACTTAAATTTTAAGTTCCCAACCTGTAACAATCCAGTGTCACTATTAATTACTTTATAATAACATAATGTATACGATCCATTTTATACGAAAACTCTTCATTAATTTGCTTATAAAAATGTGTTAACTTTTTGTAAGTTATGCAACCACTATCCAACTATGAAACAAAGATACGCCACCATGAGATACATTATTGTACATACAACACAAAGCGTGGAAAGCATAAATATCCACGTCTTATGGCACTACTACACCAACATACTCATCATATCCTAGTTGGTCGCATACTACACTAGACTATGCCTAAGAAGAAGGAACAATTAATGGGTGGAGTGTTATTAGGCGACTAAGCACGAGTAGCTCCTCAATGAGGACGAGATCCCTGGCTAAGTTGGCAGCAATACTCGAACCACCTTGGTGGCTGCAGGGGCGTTTAAAGTTAAGATGGATGGTTCTTACTATGCCTCCTGCAGGAAATTTTTTTTCGAAGATGCTAGGGGTGTTGTCTTTCCACTGGGTTGGTCCGCTTTAGCTTTTCATTCGTTTTCCCCATCATAAATGTGACTAGAAAGTATCACTCTATTAGTTGTTAATATTAATTTTTCCTTATGTATTTTATTCTTAAATTCATGATAAATGATTTT
>PYAF01000522.1:2726-15802 GCA_007407185.1 Glycine tomentella | reverse complement strand
TTGCACGTCATGTGTTTGATAAATTGTCACAATGAATGAAATATGTTTAAAAAGGTGTTTGTTTGAATTTTATTGTTGGTTTGATGCTTTACTGTTGGATTTGAAGTGTGGTTGCATGACTGAATGTTTAAAACAAGAGTTATGTGTTATTTCATGTGTTGTTGAGTGTTTCTATTAAAACTTATAGAATTCATGTATTGCTTGATGATTCATAAATCTTGATGAACTTTGAGTGTTGTATGGTGAATCTTGATGAATTTTGAGTATCAAGTTGAGTGGTGTATTGTGTTGATGTGATGAGATGACCTAAGTGTTGAGAAGAAGAAATACACAGAGATTATGTGTTGAATAATTCTATAAAGTTAATATGTTGCTTATAAACCCACATGCATTTTAAGTGGTTTTATGATGAGAAAAGAGTAGAGATACTATGCTGAGTTTGAGATGTATGTGATGAGAAAAAGAATAATTAAAACAAATGATAAAACAAATCATTCACGCATTTTCATATGCATATGCCTGGCGGGGGTTAATCCGTGGAGTTGATGCCTTGCGGGGGTTAAACCGTGGAGTTGTGTGTCAGATAGTTAGAGGAACTGAGTATAAGCGTTCAGACAGTGAGGAGTCTGAGCTGGGGGGTGCTTCGGTAGTGAGGAACTCACGCCACCATGATGATCACATGGAGTGTGGGTGACTTTCCTGTGCACCACTGTGACACTCTGACTGATCATGCAAGTTCTGGACCAATGATTGGGGCTATCTGACTGTGGCCACTAATGATGATGATTTAATAATAACCTGAGATCTCAGTCATGCATCATATTAAAAGATGAGCATGCATTTCATGCACCACATGATGAGTATGTGAAATGATTATTTATTGATGAATATGTGGTGAGCTGAATATTTAATCTGGGTGTTGTGAAATAATTTGTGAATCAATTGGTCTTTTATATATATCTTATTCAAACTATGTTTGTCATAAACTTACCCAAGTTGTGTCTGTGGTTGACACCTGTGATGACCCCAATTCGTTTGGGCAAGCAGAGGAACAGTAGTAGCTGAGCATGGATGGTGGAATGAAGATGTGCATGGATGATTAGAAGATGTGATGTCGATGTTGTGATGCTTGTTATTTGTGGTTCTTATGTACTTTGGATTGTCTGTATATTATTGGACATGTATTATGGACTGTATTATGAACTGTATAGTGGACTGTATCATGGACTGTACTCTTATTTATAAATGAACCGTGGTGAGGAAAATTGTTTATGCTATTTACATAAAATTAGCAAACAAGGCGAAAAGAATTTTCGTGAAAAAATTTACAACTAAGATCATTTTAATACAAAATGGACACGAGTTTTTAATTAAAATCAATCAAGTACGAGAGAGTCAAGAGAGGCGTTACAAAGTGTCCATCCAATGGCCTTTCTGTGGCCTCTAAAAACATGCATCAACTTCTCTTCATGCTCCAGTGACAGACTACTAGATGTGATGACTGGAAGCTTCTGAGCATCATCTAAATATGCATACTTGAGGTGCCCTGGTAGTGACTTCAGCTCCAAGGAAGGTGGCTGAATAGTGGAAGGTAAGGAAAGACTAGGAGCTGAGGGAAGTGGGATAGTAGGCTCAGAACTTGTATCTGTACCTGGAACACAATCAGAATGAAGTGCGGAGGAAATTTCCGCACAAATACTACACACGACAGCAGAATCATCACAGGTACAATTACAAGAACCAAGATCAAAATCAGAAGAAAGATCAGAAAAATCAAAAAATAAAGAATGCTCCTCTACAGGATGTCTCTTAGCCTAAAAATGTTAAACTGGACAATGACATCACCAAACTCCATAGAAAGAGTTCCTGCATGCACATCAATTTTGGTCCTAGCTGTCATCAAGAATGGTCTCCCTAGGATCAATGTGGAACCATAGCTGGAAGACTCATTCTTCATATCCAAAATGTAAGAATCTTCTGGGAAGATCAAATTATTAACTCGCACCAACACCTCTTCAATAAGTCTAAGTGGAAGCACAACACTATTGTTGGCCAAGTGAATAACAACACCAGTGGGTTTCATCTCACCAAGGTGTAGTGATCTATAAACTGATGTGGGCATGACATTAATGGAGGCTCCAAGATCACACAAGGCATTTGCAAAAGTAATATCTCCAATGGTGCATGGGACAGTGAAAGTGCCAAAATCCTTGCACTTCTGTGGCAAGGTGGATAGTGAAATGGCATCAACAATTTTGCGCAGTATCAGTGCGGAAACATTTCTGCCCATCTTCACTTGCTCATTTCCCTTCATCTTTCTCTTATGGGTGCACAAATCCTTCAGGAACTTTGCATATTTTGGAATCTGTTTGATGGCATCCAAGAGGAGAATGTTGATTTCCACCCTCCTGAAAGTCTCAACTATTTGATGGCACCAACAATTTGTTTGCAAACACCAGTATCTGGATGCTCTGTGCCACTCCTCATGGTAATAGCACTCACATTCTTCATATTAATAACTGGTTGTGCTGGAGGGCTACCAGAATCTTGTTGCTGCATCTGTTTGACAGTTGTAGCTAACTGTCCAATTTGAGTCTGTAGGTCCTAGATGGTGGCACTGACATTTTGTTGAAACTGGATGTTGTTGGTGGCCATTTGCTTCATCAAATCCTCCAAGGAGGGTCCAAAACTAGCCTGCACAGGTGGTGCAAGTGTAGGTGCAGGTTGCTGGAACTGTGGCTGTTGTCTGAAAGGAGGAGGTTGGTATTTGGTGGTGACAGGCTGGAAGTGCTGCTATGGAGGTCTAAAGGGTTGTTGTTGTTGTGGACCAGGACCATACCTCAAATTTGGATGATCTCTCTAACCAGGATTATAAGTGTGGGAGTAAGGATTATACTACTGTTGAGATCTGAATGACTGGCCAGGTTGCATGGCAGAAACTTCAGCAGGTTGTTCTGTCTCTTGGAGAGTGGGGCATGCATCTGTGGGATAATTAGGCACACAACAGATACCATAGAGCCTTGGTTGATTGACTGCAAGCACATTCTATTGTTGACTAATAGCAAGTTGCCTCACAAGTGTTGATAGGATCTGGTTGAAGGTACAACCAGTCCTTAGCAACACCATCCAGAGAGAAAGGAAATGCCTTCATCTTGACATGATCCTCATGAACATCATGTGGTCGCATGGTGGAACATACCACATGAAACTCCTTAAGGTGTTTATGTGAATCTTCACCAGCAAGTCCATGAAACTTAGGAAGCAAATGGATCAGTCCAGATTTTAGCTCATAACTGACCTCAGTCTCAGGATATTGAATACACCAAGGTTGGTAAACAACATCAGGTGTAGCTAACTCCTTAAGAGTTAAGTTGTTATTAGCCATTATATCAAGATGTGTAGAAGTAGAAGGATCAAAAGTAAATTCAAAATCAAAGTCAGAAGACACTATGCTACTGTCTAAAACTACACTATCAAAGTCATCTAACCTAATGTAATGTCTGTTTAATCTGTGAAATGTCCTATCTATCTCAAGATCATGTGAATGTAAGTCACTTGATGTGAACCTTGTCTTACACAGTTCAGAGCTCATGTAGCATGGCCTGGGGACAGGCCAATATTCCAAGAGGAGGCAGCAGGTTCTAGGGCCCACCAGGATCCTGTAGCAGAAGAAGGACCTGCAGCTACTTAGGAAGTAGCAGAGGGAGGAGAAGCAGCAGATGATGACTTAGAGCAAGACCTGGCAGCCTATCTTACTAATCTGCAAAATCTATGACACTACTCTTGATTTATTTATCGCTTTCTTTACTGCTTTTGAGTACTTTAGTCACTTTAATTTACTTTATTTACGCACTTTCATTTCATGAATACTTTATTTACATTAAATTATCGTTTGTTGAAATATTTTGCTGCATTATTATTATTTTGCTATTAGGTTGAAGCAGTGCACATTTAGGAAAATATTTTGGTATTATGCAACTCCTTCTTTTTGAAAGAATTTCACATACGTTTTGCTTATAAAAATCATTTTGTAAATACAACAGTGATTTAGAACATAATTCTTTTTGGGGGCATAAATATGGAAATTTTTCTTGAAATATATTGTGTTTTGAAAAGAATCAACAAAATTTGTATTTGAAACTTATTTTAGACCAGAACACAACAAAAATAAATTGGAGTAGGAAATTGTGAGAACGAAAAACAAAATAAATGGTTTTTCATAAAAATCAAATGAAGCCAAGTCTTTTTACATGGAAGTGATAAACAACATCAGTTGGAAACATTGATTTGATTTGAACATGAAAACAAACCTTAAGCCTAGTGAGTGGGTGCATCTGCATAAATTATAAACTGAGAGTCCTCACTGATATGAATTATAATTGATTTTGCATAAATTTCTAGTTGTCATAACATATGATTCATGGACATGATATAGGCCTTCTTTCTTTTTAAAACATCTTTAAGCCACTGGCCAAAAAGCTATCCCAATATATAATGAATTATCATTTGCAAACCCTTTTGAGCCAAACACTTGATATTTTGTTGGAACCCTAACATAGAAAAAGAATTTCCTACCTTACCTTAGGTTAGGAGAGCAAAGAAGGATTTTGTTGAAAAACTTTAGTTGGGTAGCTAATATGAGGAAAAAGACTTTGCTTAATATATGTGATTCAAAAGAAAAGAAAGAGAAAAAAGAAAGAAAGAAAACCAAAGAAAAAGAAAAGGAAACAAAAATTGTTTTGTTGAAAAATTTTATAAAATTTGAAAAATTTGTTTAGATATATGGAAAGAAAAGGAAAGTGATGATAAGCATAAACGTTATCCTTAGTTGCTCTCCTATTCTTAAAGGTAATTTTTTTGAAATATCTAGAAAAACCAAAAATTCGTTTCTAGCCAAGCCCTACCTAAAAAGCCCTAAAGATCCATGATGATTATGAACTATGATTTGATGGGAAATGACTTGCAAATTTGATTTATGATATATCAGTGATGGATTGAGAATAAACACTTACCTGGAGAATTAAACACCTATCTGAGAGGTTTTCCTTTGCCTAAATCAATCAAATGTTTCCTCTGAGGTTATTTACAAATGAAATGTGAATTGACTCATTTGATTTCATGAATTCCATCTTTTTGTAATTTCAAATTCTCAAGGTTGACTATTTTTGAAAATTTTGTTCTGATCAGTCTGAAAAATTGATTCTTTCCAAAGCATGATATTCCTACCTTTGCTTGAGGACAAGCAAGATTCTAGGTTGGGGGGAGTTGATAAGTGACACATTTTAGTAAAAATAAGACTTCTAGGAAGGCACTTATCCGTTGCTTTGATTAAAATTATTCATGAACTTACCCTAAAAACCTAGTTAAATTGTATTTTGTACTTAGTTAAGATATGATTTCATATTTTGAGAAGATTTGTCCAAACTCATGTTGCAATTTGATAGGTTTAAAGATTCCGAAGTTCCCGAGCATGTAAAGCCAAGCAAAAAGGGTGTTCAAAGCAAAAATGGAAGTTCTATAAGCAATCCAGGCCCAACATCATCAAAGCCCAAAGAAATCTTTAGCATTAAGGTTTTAGCTCACCCAAGCGAGCTCCCACAGGCTAAAATGGTCGCCCAGGTGAGCACAAGTTCCAAGGTGATAAAGATAAGCTTGCCCAGGCGAGCAAAACATGAAGAAATTGGCCGCCTGGGCGAGTGAAGCAGACATGAGGGAAAAACTATATAAAGGCCACAGATTTGGAAGAGGGGACATGATTTTTTCCACCAAATTGGAGTCTTGGTTCATGTTCTAGCCTAGGAAATCTTAGTAGTTGATAGTTAGAGAGTTAGGGAAGTGAGAGTGGTGAGGTTTGTACTGGAGACTATGCCGAAAAGAGGATTGATGACGAGTTACTTCATCAGTTCTTCTCTTGAGGAAGTTCTCCCAATGATCGCCTAAGCTTCTCTAAGGATTGGACGTACTCTTTTTATCCTTATGTTCTTTTTAATTTTTATCTATGCATGAATTATTTTGTTTCTTATTGGTGATTTCATTATGCGCTTAATACTTGATTCTAAGTGATCGCTAGTTTCATGAATTTAACTCTAAGGGCGACTGGAAAGTAAACTTAGGGTTTGAACCGAATGATTTCACTCATCATGTTACATGGCTAGGAATAGGGCATAACGTTTTGATCATATTAAACACACAAATAGAATCTTAATGTTGGGATATTTATTTAATATGCGAGGAATCGATATTTCGTAAATATCCTTAGGACCTTAATATACGAGGAATCGAATTAGGGTTACTCAAAGTGTGTGACAATAAGAATAGAAAAATGATTCATGCATAGGTAATAGTAATTAAATATAGAAAGGGATAAGTAAGACAAAATCCAATCCTATACTTTCCTTGAATTAAAACTAGTTTCTTTATTTTCGTAATTTTTATCCTTACTTTACGTTACGTCATGTCAACAAATGAACCTTCGTTTACACCATCTGTACATAATCTATTAAACTGATAGATAAATATTTAAACTAACCAAAGTGAACTCAAATCTCTATGGAGACGAACTTTATAAATTTTGTGACTTGCAACGATAAACAGTAAGCTTGCTGAAAGTCTTAACAATTACCATTATCTGTAATCAATTACATTGGCTATTTGAGAAAAGTCACTTCTCTATCTTAATCGATTACCACAAATTGTAATCAATTACACAGTTCATTTTGAAAATATAAGTCTTCTGCTTTAATCGATTACTAAATCTTGTAATTGATTACATAATACATCGTGTTATCCTGAGACTTCTGTCTTAATCGATTACAACTCGGGATAATCGATTATTTTGCTCGTTGCTCAAACCCAGAAACATTCTTGAACAGTTTAATCAATTACATGGTTATTTTAATCGATTACATAAGCATTTTAAACAATTATCAGGCGCATTTAATCGATTACAGTTAGTTACAAATTTTGTTATAAATAAGATTGAAGGCTTGGCTTGTTTTCTAACTTTTGAGAGATAATACCCATTCGTATTTATGAGCTCACACAAGTCTTCTAAGCTTTCTAAAGTGATTTTCATAGTGTTTTTACTTCTTGCTTCATTCAAAACATCAATGGGTCTTTGAATGTTTCTTGAGCAAGTTTCTTTTCAAGATTAAGGAAAAGCATGTTCTGATCTAGTTTGCTACTCAACCTGATTTGGTAATTCATGTGCATTTCATTCATTGGATCATCAGGTTGTCTCTCTCCTTAATCTTTGTGTGTAAATTTGATTTTGAATTTCTGTGTAAGTTTGCTATTGTAAAGTGGGTTCTTCTTGCTTGGTTTTAGAGAAGGCTTCTCTAATTCAAGAATAAAGTAGTGTTCTCTGGTTCTTGCTCCTTAGATTTCTAATAGGGTTTTAGATTTCTATTCTTTATCTAGTGTTGATAAAGGGGAGGTTTTGTAAAAGCTTGTAAGAACATAATTTTATAATAGTGGAACTCTAATCTAGTGTTGATTAGAAGAAACTGGATGTAGCTTCAATTGTGAAGTGAACCAGTATAAATTGCTCGTGTCTTTGATTTTATTTCTCTATCTCTCATCTTTTTCATTGGTTATTGATTCTTTGATTCATATTAATTGTTCAACAAGTTCAATTTTGATCTATTGATTTCTTGGGCTGAGACATTTGATTGAGTGAAAAGATTTCTTGGTTTTGAAAGTGATAAAGATCCTGAACTCTGATTTGAATAAGTTTTAAAATACCAAGGTTTTAACCAATTCACCCCCCACTTGGTTATTGTGAGTATTCCTTTTATTTTCAATTGGTATCAGAGCTGGTTCTTGAGATTTATTCAAGATCACTATCTTTTCTTCAAAAAGAAAAATGAATACCTCACAAATAATCTTCAAAGAAGGCACTTCTCTAAACATAGCTCCTATGTTTGAAGGGGAGCACTTCAGTTTTTGGAAAAATAGAATGAAAATCTTTATTCAGTCAAATGACTCAAGTGCTTGGAATGCTATAGAAAAGGGTCCTTTTATTCCAAAGAAAACTATTTCCAATGAAATGATTCCCAAAGAATGGGATGAGATGACAGATGTTGAACAAAAGGTTGTCAATATGATTTTAAAGCTAAAAATATGATCACCTCTGCACTTTCTTCTGATGAATTTTTTAGAACAGTGAGATGCACAAGTGCAAAAGAAATGTGGGAGATGCTGGAAATTACTCATGAAGGAATTGAAGAAGTTAGAAGATCAAGAAAACATGCATTGATCCATGAGTATGAGATGTTCAAGATGAACACCAATGAAAGCATTTCTCAGCTACAAACAATATTCACTCATATTATCAATCATCTTTTGGGTCTTGGGAAGATCTTTGATACTGAAGAACTAAACATCAAGATCTTGAAGTGTCTCACAAGACCTTGGCAACCAAAGGTGACAGCAATTAAGGAATCTAAAGATTTATCAAAGATGTCCATGGCTGCACTATTTGGTAAGTTACTTGAATATGAGCTTGAAATGTCTCAACTAACTTGTGCTGAAGATGCAGAAAAGAAAAATAAAAGTATTGCATTAAAGGCTGCATCATCAAAGTCAGAAAAAGTGGAAGATTCAAGTGAAGAGGATGAAGAGAACAACATGAACTTGGTTGTCAAGAAGTTCAGCAAGTTCTTGAGGAAAAACAAGAACAAAAGGTTCACAAAGAACAACAAGAACAACAGCAACAAGAAGATTGACAACAATTTTACTTGCTTTAAATGTGGAAAACTTGGCCACATCAAATCTGAATGCTCAATCTACTTGAAAAAGCAACAAGGGGACAACAAGATGAGGAAGGAAGGAAAATCTAAAAGAGCCTACATAGCTTGGGAAGATAATGAGTCAACAACATCAGATTCTTCAACTGAAAATGAAGAAGCAAACATGTGTCTCACCTCCACAATCAATGAAGAAGATGATGATCTATCAAGTGATGGAGATGAGGTAAATTCTGAACTTGAAAAAGCTATTAATGCTTTCCAAGAAATGCATGAAGAAGCCCAAAAGCTTGCAAAATCCAATAACAAGCTCAAAGGAAATTTTAGATGGCATGTCACAAAAAAATTACAGAATTGCAAACTGAAATTTGCAACTTGAAAGAAGAAAATGAAAAACTTGTTTCAAGTTACAAAATGAATGGATGTGTATGTGCTTCTTCTTCTACTAATGTTGATAAATATAGTTTGTTGCAAAAAGATTTTGATGATTACAAAAAGAGTCAAGGAGAAAAGTACATGTTACTTTTATCCAAAAACAGTGATTTAATTGATCTTTTGAGAAAGCTCTACAAAGGAAAATACAACTTAGCTGAAATGTTAAGTGTGAAAAGTATGATGGAGATACTTCTAGTTTGGGGTACAAACAAGGCTCAAAATCCTTTGGAAAAAATGTATTTGTGCCTCCAAAATAGAAGAATCAAAAAAAGTTCAAAAATTCAAAAATCAGTCAAAATGCTTTCTTAAAAAAATCATCAAAATTTGTAACATGCAACTATTGTATGGAAAAAGGACATACATCATACAAATGCTATGCTAGGAGATTCTATGTGCCTAATGGAGATTGCATTTGGGTTCAAAAGAAAAGAAAGCTGCTAACCCCTATGGACCCAACCTCAATTGGGTACCTTCCTTTATAAATTGATTTGATTTTTGCAGGTATGTCTAAGAGCTAGATCCTTATTATGGTACCTTGATAGTGGATGCTCTAGACCTATGACGGGTGACATGTCTATGCTTACAGATCTAACTCTTAAAGATGGAGGATATGTCACTTATGCGGATAATAAAAAAGGAAAGATCATTGGAGAAGGCAACATTGGAGATAGCTTCAAAACCAAAATCAAAAATGTTCTTTATGTTGAAGGATTGAAGCATAATCTCTTAAGCATAAGCCAACTCTGAGTGAGAAGTGCTGCATGATTTTTGATGGGCAAAGTGGTGAAGTGATTCACATAGGTAAAAGGAAAGGTAACATTTATTTACTTTCAATTAATCATGCATTCTTTCACAACACTTCTTGTCTAATAAGCAAGATTGATGAATCTTGGCTATGTCATAGAAGGGCAAGTCACATTAACATGCATCATATGAACAAGCTAATTAGAAAGGATTTAGTAATTGGTTTACCCAAACTCAAGTTTGAAAAGGACAAACTTTGTGATGCTTGTCAAAAGGGGAAACAAACCAAAAATTCTTTTTAAAGTAAAAACATTGTTTCCACCTCTAGACCACTTGAATTATTGCACAATGATTTGTTTGGTCCTTCTAGAACTATGAGTTTAGGTGGCAATTATTATGGCCTTGTCATTGTAGATGATTACTCTAGATTCACTTGGACTCTATTTTGGAAATCCAAAAGTGATGCTTTCCATGCTTTTAGAAAAATGGCCAAACGTGCACAAAATGAAAAAGGTAGCAAAATTATCTCAATAAGAAGTGATCATGGTGGAGAATTTCAAAATGAACATTTTGAAAAATTTTGTGAAGAAAATGGAATTAACCACAATTTTTCAGCTCCAAGAACACCTCAACAAAATGCTGTTGTGGAGAGGAAAAGCAGATCTCTTGAAGAAGGAGCTAGAACTCTTCTTAGTGAGACAAATTTGCCAAAATATTTTTGGGCTGATGCTATAAGTACAGTTTGCTACACTTTAAATAGATTGCTTATAAGGCTTATTTTAAAGAAAACTTCTTTTCAGCTCTAAGAACACCTCAACAAAATGGTGTTGTGGAGAGGAAAAACAGATCTCTTGAAGAAGGAGCTAGAACTCTTCTTAATGAGACAAAGTTGCCAAAATTTTTTTGGACAGATGATGTAAGTACAATTTGCTACAGTTTAAATAGATTACTTATAAGGCCTATTTTAAAGAAAACTCCTTATGAGCTATACAAAGGTAGAAAACCTAACATTCCTCATTTGAGAGCTTTTGGCTGCAAGTGCTTTGTATTAAACAATGGGAAAGAATCAATTGGAAAATGTGATGCTAAAGCCGATGAAGCAATTTTCCTTGGATATTCGTTACATAATAAAGCATATAGAGTTTTCAACAAAAGAACAATGTGCATGGAAGAATCTGTACATGTGATTTGCGATGAGTCTAATCCTTCTAAAGAGGAAAAGAAGTGTGATGTAGATGCAGGTCCTATGGAAGAATTTATTCAGCTTAATGATTCCATAAATAAAGAGAAAGAATAGCCAAGTGCTGAAATAAAACCATCAACACCTGTTCAAGAGCCTAAAGATTGGAGAATAACAAGAAATCTCTCACTTGACAACATCATAGGTGAAGTTTCAAAGGGAGTATCTACTAGATCTTCATTAGGGAACCTATGTTGTAATATGGCTTTTGTTTCTCAAATTGAATGATTCAATCATTATTATATTTGACAGCTAGTAGACCACACATAATGCTAAGTGTGTGCTTGTGTGCTAGATATCAAGCAAATTCCAAAGAGTCTCACCTAACAGCAGTCAAAAGAATCCTCAAATATCTCAAGGCTACACCAAAAGTTGATCTTTGGTATCCCAAAGGTGCTTCAATTAATATTATTAGTTATTCTGATTCTGACTTTGCAGGATGTAAGTTAGATAGAAAAAGCACTAGTAGAACTTGTCATTTACTTGGAAGTTCATTGATCTCATGGCATTGCAAGAAACAATCTTGTGTTGCTTTGTCAACTACTGAAGCTAAATATATCTCAGTTGGAAGTTGTTGTGTGCAAAGCCTATGGTTGAAGCAACAATTACAAGACTTTGGAGTTGAATTGAAAGAAATATCTTTGCTATGTGACAACACAAGTGCTATCAACATTTCAAAGAATCCAATAATGCACTCAAGGACCAAACATATTGAGATAAGGCATCATTTTCTCAGAGATCATGTACAAAAAGGTAATATCAAAATTGATTTCATTAACACTAATAATTAATTGGTTGATATCTTTACTAAACCATTGGCTAGAGATAGATTTTATGCTCTTAGAAACATGCTAGGAATCTTGGATGAATATAATCTCTGTTAGCTTGAATGTTGTGTGCCTTTTCATGTGAAATGCTTTGTAAATTGAATCCTTCATCACAAAAACATAAAATTTCCATGTCATGCTACATAAATCCTGTTATTTTTTATACATGCCCTGTAATAATTGATTAAGTGCCGAATTAATCGATTAAAATCATTAAAATCATGATTCAGAGTGAAAACTGAGCTTATGTAATCGATTACACTACCAAAATAATCGTTTATTCATCCTTTCTGAAAATTGGTCTCTTCTGTGATAATCGGTTACTCATCGGATTAATCGATTACAATGACCAAAATCTATTTTCCAAAGTAAATGTTCACTGGAATAATCGATTACAGTGAATGGTAATCGATTAAAATGTTGAAAATCAATTTTTTCAAAATTCAATATCTTCTGGAATAATCGATTACATGTCGGATAAATCGATTACACAAGCTAAATTGTGTTTCTGAAATTCAAACCTCTCTGTGATAATCGATTAAATCATAAAAAAATCAATTACACATTGTCTTCTGTAACACCCCAAAATTTTTGGAATCACAGCCAATTACTGGGGTAAAATGTTAATTGTAGACAGTACAAAAGATTTGGGAGAAAAGACCAAAATACCCCTAGGTATGCTAGCAAGATATATTAAGGAGAAAATTTTATAAATACTCTTGGATGGTTGGAAAATGATCAGAATACCCTTAGGGTGATGCATACAGAGTTTCCCAGAACATTTTTAGAAAATGACGATTTTGCCCCTAGGGTCAGAGGCAAAATTACCAAAATGCCCTTAGGTCAAAAAATGACCAAGATGGCCTCAGAAATTAATGGGAACTTGAGCATAGTATAAAACACTTTTAGCTAACAAATTATTAGCAAGGGTGGGAACAGAGAACCCCAAGATAGAATTTCTATGAATTTTGAAAGTTAGGATAAAAAGAGCTTAATCTAGACTACCATAGGTATCAGAAAATTATCAGACAAGTATGAACTTGATCTAGAGAATTTCCTCTTAATTATGAAAGGGACAAGTGT
>PYAF01000521.1:69742-104896 GCA_007407185.1 Glycine tomentella | reverse complement strand
TGGCTGAATAGAGTTAAATCTTATAACATCACAAATCTTAATCATCCTCTTATAATTCATGTCATTTCAGCTTATAACATTCTCTATTAAGAGTTTTACTTGACTTGCTTGGCATAATTAAACTTCTTAACACTTAACATAATCTTTACATTCTTCCTTTAAACCATAGCTCATCACTTTAATTGTGAGGGTCATTATAAATGCTTTTCCAAATTTAAATCGAAGCAAATAATCGATTATACTGATGTGTAATTGATTAAAACAGCAGGATTGTATTTTGAATTACAATCTTCAAGGCATGTGAAAAGCTCAAAACATTCTTCCAAGTCATACGCTTCATTCTTCTTGTTGCTCCTCCTATATCCAACATCTAGTAATACTTTTGCAGGAGTTAAGGCATGGACAATCTAGTAATTATGGATAAATCTAGGTTTCATAGGAGTTGGCCACAATGGGCAATCTATCAGTGAGGATCCTTAGGTTCATCTTGATACTTAGTGCAGATTTTACCCATATTTCTTTTATGGATACTAGTGCAAAAAAGGCACTTCATGCCTAAACTTGGAAATTACCTATATATGTAGTTGGATGTAACTTGTTTTGAAAGATGTAATTGTTGTTGGAAGTTAAATTAAAATGTTGTAGTGATTTATAATAGTTGAGGGCAAAAACATCTAGAAGAAAGATGACACCAAATGAGATTATTCCCTTTATAATAGTTATAGATTAATTGACCACATCATAAACCCCACCATTTTCTCTTTCTCCATCTTTCCATATGTTATTTGTCAAATATATTCTCCATCTATATATGCTTATATCCCCTTCAAAGTTATGCAACACAGAAAGAGAGAACGAAAGTCACTAAAGTAGCCTCTTGGGCTTAGAATTTGGTCTTGAAATCATACAAGGTCATATATAGTCATGCAATAATGTCCTATACTTCAATTCTTCTTTTCATAAACTCAATTCTACTCTCACTCATTTGATCTTCCTATGTTTTCTTTCTTCCCGTGTATCTATTTTGTTATATTCATTTACTCATAATATGCTAAAATAAACTTTCTATTGTATGTTATTGCCTAGTTTTTTTCCTTCTATTTATGTGTTTGTTTAATTAGAGTTAATACAAATTATACAATCACTAAGGAGAATTCATAAGGGTGATTTTATACTTTTCCATTTGGTATTCAACTTTGTGGAACAATTAAAGCTAAACTACTTTTCTCTCTATGAATTTCATTGCCATATTTTTGTTAATGAATGTATTTTCTATCTGTCTTCAATTTATCACTATGTTTATGCAGTTAATTAAACAAAAGCAAGGCTACATAATCGTTTCGATCCTAAAGAGATCATCAAAGTTCAAAGGTGAACCAAGAACATGGTTATTTATGATCAATTCGACCTTTAAAATGTCTTTTCAAAATACTTAAATTGATGCATTGAATATGTGGAATCATGTATAGGGTAGCAATGAGGCATGAACAAATATGAGGAAATCTAGGAGACCCATGATTAGATCCACAACACCAATGTGCACTTACAATGAACATAGAGGATGTGAGTATAAGTGCAGAGCTGAGCATGTACCTATGGATGGGAACAACACTATAAATAGCCCATATCACTATAGATGTGTTTGTCATAGATGATTGATAATTGTTTTCACACCTTGTTTTTGTGAGAGTCTTGAAGTAACAAAAATACCATAAGAATGGCGAGGGGTTGAATTGTGTTTTCATAAAATTTTATGTTCCCTTTTTGAAAATAAAGTATATTTAGATAGAAGTTTAGACTAAGTAAGTTCAAAATGAATAATTGTTCTGAACTCCAACCGAAAATGTAAAAAAGTTATGGAAAAAGAGTTTTTACAGTTCAAAGCTTTGTTTCAAAAAGGATGTTTGGTTGAAAAGACTTTGATGAAAAGGTTCAATTTTAAGTGTGTTTGTATAAATGGTCTTTTGTCTTTATGATTGTAACAAATGAGTAGAGTGACAAAACAACAAGATCAGTTCAAAGAGAAAAGGGAAAAAGATGATGTGCAATGATTTTTATATTGGTTCACCCCAACCTAGGACTACGTTTAGTCCTTACCCTTTCAAGATGAGATTTCACTAATGTAACCAGCCACTGCTAGACCAACAAACCATTGGATTTCAATAACTTGCAAAAAAACCAACTGGACTTCACTCCTAGCCACTACTAGCCTAACTTCACTACTAGTTTCAACATTTTCCAACCACTTGTAGGATTTTCAACAATAAGGAGTCTCTATGTTATGACTTCATAAATGTAGATTTCTCCTCATAGGGTCACAAGTGGGTTTGCACTCAAGAATAATATCTCACTTCTATCTTAGATCTATCACAGATTACAAGCTTTTATAGAAGTAGGTCATTCTCTAATAAGAGGGTTGAAGCAACAATGACAAATTTCTCACACATAAATTGGCTCGAGTTTCTTTCTTTGGAAGGCTTCAAAAGCTTAACTTCATGATGCTCCTTGATGACCTCTTAATTCTCCAAAGAAGACCATTGAAAAGAATGATAGAAAGTGCTAAGAGAATGCATAATAAAACCATTAAGAAAAGACATAGAAACGCTTGATTTATACTGGTCCACTCAAATAAAGTTACGTCTAGTTCTCCTTTACACAACAGTACATGGTTCCACTAATCAAAAACTTGATTACAAAGAAAGTGTTCTGTCTTGCCACTCATGGCTAGACAAGTATTCTTCTAGCCACTTTTGGCACTATCTTAGACTCCACCTGAATCTAAGACAATCCAAGTATTATTTAACACTAAGTCACTCCTAGATTTCACAAACAATAGTATTCAATAACACTCAATTAGTGGATAAGCATTAAAGCTCAAGTACAAGA
Source organism: Glycine tomentella (assembly GCA_007407185.1). Classification (NCBI taxonomy): domain Eukaryota; kingdom Viridiplantae; phylum Streptophyta; class Magnoliopsida; order Fabales; family Fabaceae; genus Glycine; species Glycine tomentella. The sequence goes on along the minus strand of PYAF01000521.1, from coordinate 102,010 downwards.
TAACTTTGCTTAACAAAGGATAAACAATGAAAGCTTAAATGAATCGTCCAATGATTTCTACAGGGTTTTGCTGCAAAGCTATTCTTGTTTTCTCATAATAATTTCATCGTCATGCTTTTTGGGTAAAGTCTGCCTTTTATATACTTTAGTGAAGGATCCGTTACAGGATTAGTGTTAAGTCCTTGAAATGATTGTTGTCTCAGACTGGGAGATAAGACTACGTGGCATGCTCTAATTTAGGAGGAAAATAACAAAAGTACAGACAACTACATATGCTCATTGTACTCGATAAAAGTGACCCTTGAAAAATAGTGTGTGGACCTTCTATCCTCTTCTATTTTGTTCTTTCCTTAAATTCAAATGTTAACAATTATAGAGAGAGAATATGTGTAAATTGTTTAAAATTCATTGAGTTAAATAATTATTTTATCAATAAAAAGATTAGGTGGTTGATATAAGAATTGCTAAGTTTATTTATTAATTTATAAAAGAAAGTGTGATAGCTTCATATACTAATTAAAGGATTAAAAGATTATTATTGTGAAGATAGTTACTATAGTTATAATATAATATTGCATATCTAGTTCAGATAAAATATTTGTTATATTTGAATATATGTTTCTTGAGAATTATTTAAATCTTGTCACGTTTTATCTTAATATATCTTGAAAGAAAAGAAAATATTAGATATTTTTAATAATTAGAAAAAACTAGATAATAAAGTAGAAAAAAGATAAACAAAGATTTGGTTAGCCAAATCTAGTGACAATATATCTTATGTTACCCAAATGTTAAATCATATATGCTGGTACTTATATAAGGATAGACAATTGTCTATTTGCCTTCTCCTAGAATTTTACATACAGTTTTTCTCAGAAAATAGAAAATTGGTAAAGCATATAGCATTGAGAAGAATGAACAAACAAAGAAGAATATTGTTGACCTAGTAAATAGAGAATAGGAATAATAAGCAAAAAATAAGAATTACTATGCTTCAAGATGTGAGTAAAAAAATACTCTTCTAAACTTCCATGGTATAATTTGCAAAATAGATGTTTTGTAATTTCGATATAGCTATTATGGTTATATCATGTATTGTATTTTCATCACATTTTTGCATATCACCGTAGTGATACATTGAATTCTTGGTCGCGAGATAGCTACGTTCTTCCTTTCTTGACATAGGTATCGAGAAAACCAAATGAATCAATGATTTGTAGTCTAGCTGTATTTAATTTCAAAATTGGGTAAAAAAAATTAATTGTAAAAATTGAAGTTAATTTCCGCTTTTAAATCTCCGTGGATGATGATTTTTGTTAGTTACATTTTGGAGTTCCATAAATTTAGTTAAAGGTATATATATTTTATATTCAGATCAAGATTATGGTTTTCTTGAAATTTCTTTGATTTTCATGCCCCAGTTAAGGAAAGCTAAAATCGAATGGTATTTATAATTTAAGTAATTGAGAGGAGAATTATATAATTTAATTGTTTGTACAAATATGTGAATAGCATCTCTACACCTTTGCGCTTGAATGATTATATTGGTATTTGTTTATATTTGTGTGTAGACTTGAATGATACCTTGTCCATATCGTTAATTGATATTTATTTGTGAGATACCTCTATCTGGGATAGGGATGAGATATGTGATAGATAGCTCCATTTTGGAAAGGGATGAGATATATAATAGATACATCTATATGGGATGAGGAAGGCAGTAGGACGCCATTGCATGGATATGAGCTCATAGACCCTTCAAAAAATATGAGATCCACATCGGTTTTGACAATCAAAGAGTTGAGTCTAGTGATTCTAGGAATTACTAAGTTGTGTTTATGATATTTGTGTGTTCAAGAATTGACTACAATGAAGTGTTGGTGTTTATTTCCTGGAGTGTTTTTTTGTTTTGTGAATAATTAATGGTTGTTTTATAAGTATGCATCTATTATTTTTAATTTAATTTTGTGCAAACCATGGTTGCATTTTTCCAGTTATCAAGTCGGTTGAGAACAACACTATTTGCGACTCTTTTAAAACTTGTTTTATGATTATTATTATTATGTCATTAAAAATGTTGTTTTCAAAGTTTGAGGAAGAAGATTTTGAAATAGAGGAGAATTGAAGACTTAGTTCAATATCAGTTAAACTTTGTTTTAGTTGATTAATATTTTTAGATGCCCATATTTGAGAATAAAATTGTTTATTTATGTATGGACCTATTCATTTTGAAATTATTTGTAATATTTTAATTATTTCAAACCTTTATAATTTCTAAATTATTATTTTATGGACATTTTAAAGTAATTTTTTTTATTATGGGTTGTTATTGAAGGAAAGAGTGTCACATTTATGGTATTAGAGCAATTTGATCCAAAATCAGGCTGTGGGTTTGTTATTAAAAAAAAATCAAATATGGGCGTATAGGACTTCTTGTTAGAACTATGAATGTGACATACTATTCTCTTAGATATTGGGACTGATCAAGCCAATATCTAGGAGGTGGTGTACATATTAATCTTGGGTATTGGACTTGATCAACCCAATATCTGAGGGACGATGTGCAAATTTATTGGAACTAATAAGTGAAGGGAAATAACGAATGAGGCACTTGCTATAGTTTTGGATCGGGTGGTCAAAGTTATACAAAAGTAAACAAAGATTATTCGTCATATAGGAAACAGGGGAGAGTTGTCACTAGAGCCACAGGGCCTCCAAATCCTTAATATGCGGGGTTATTCGAATTTTATAGGAACAATTTGCCAACTTTTTGTGACAACTCACATTTGATTGAAATATAGAGGAATGACTTTTGATTACTAGAGGAAATTTCAATTATGATTATGTGACGAATCTAATATTTCCTATTTTTAAAATTGTCACATGGTTTGAGTGTTAGGATAAACTTGTTGTTTCTATTGCTTGTTGGATAGCCTTGCATGTTATTTTAATTTCTCTGTGAGTGTTGCTACCCCTACGAGGGATAAACTGGTCTCCTTAATTACTTTATTGAAGTGTTTTCTAGTGTACAAGGCTTGTCCTATGTTTATTATGATTGAATTATTATTGTTTATAATGCTGGAATAACAATTGTTGACCATCACTTGTATCTCTACAGTACATGTAAATTGAACATGGAACTGGTATAATTTTAATTTGGCAAGTAATATAACTATATGTCTGAGAGGGTAAATTGTAGGTCAGGAGTTATAACCTTCATGCTAAGGGAAATTATGCACTACCTATTGGCGGTCTAGCGTTGCCAAGACTAAGACCATTAATTTCGAGGGGAGTCTTATGGAAAGATATTAAGATAACAATAGGACCATTGTATAACCAAGAATAACCAAAAAGTACCAGTCCACAACTAACCATTAAACTTTTGGTGTTAAATATATTATAGAACAATTGGGTGATCATGAAACATGGAGCATAACAAGAAGCTCAATAACAATTAAATGTGTTTATTATTATTGTGTCAAACTTATCTTGCTTAAATTTTTACATGATACCATTTGAAATTTCTCATATATATTAAAATATTACATGCCAAATTTTGAAATTGTCAATGGAATTTGAGTTTTGTAAGTCTCTAATTATAGAAAGTAAGTCATGCTAAAATTTTATAAGTTGAATTCAAAATTGCATAATTTCTTTTTACTAATTGACTATGATTTCTAGTGAAATAAAAACAAGACAATAAACTTATATGTGTGAGTGACATGCTCCTTTACTTTCATAACAATCTAGAATAATTTGCATTGGTAGAAAAATAAAGACTTTAGATGAAAAAAAAGGTGACGTTAATAACTTTTTCCACCTTTTTCAGTTTGGCTATAATGATCACATGGAAATCACTTGAGTTTGAAAAGTTTGTTTGGTTTTCATATTTGTATTGTTACTATGGAATGTGTTTGAAAATTTCTTAAACATCGAAGTATTAAAAATTGATGGAAACTTACCTTATTTATGATTTATTCTTGTTATTATTATTTTTAAAAAAATGATTACACACAAAATGATTCATGATAAATGGTGTTTTAATTTGAATTTTTGCTCTTAATAGTCTATTTTCTTTCATATGTTGAAATCTGAAATATTCTAATTAAGTAGTCATTATTGTTGTTGAAATGAATGTCTTATTCGGTACATGTCATATTGGCTTAATTGTTCACTTATCTAAAGCATTCTAATATTTACATTTTAGGGGTTGCATTATATAAATTGATTGATGTAGTTCAACTTTATGAGCATTAAAACACAGTAGTAACCTTTTAATGTTACACTTTGCCCTTTTATCACCTTCAATATAAATGCATTAAGTTGGGATAAAAGATGTTGCCAAAACTTGTTTCTACACTGAACCTTAAGAATGAATGATACAATGGTGTTTAAATGTATTTTCTTATGGACTAAACATATGTAGTTCGTGGGAATATGCACCTAATATTTTAGAAACTTATATGGAATATAAATCAAAGGATTATGCTTACCGTAATGTGTTCTCAGTTAGTACATATGTATATATTTGTGGTTTTTTTTTCCCAATATACACTTATTTGCATCAAATATTTCCTAATATACAACCTTTTTGCAAAACTATCCTAAAATACACCTCTTTTTAGTGAAAGTGGGAAGTCTGGGTTTGAAAACCCGACTTCTCACCGTGCAGTTTTATTTATTTTTATTTTTATTTTTATAAAAAGAAATTTTCAAAATTAGTTATGCCTGGAAGTCGGGATTTCATCACTCGACTTCCGTACGTGTTTTTTTTTATATTTTTTAAATGTTTTTAATTTATTTTTAAATTATGATTTTTTTAAAAAATAAAAAAATAAAAATGATTGTTTTTTATTTTTTAAATGTTTTTATTATTTTTTAAAATTATGATTGTTTTTTATTTATTTAATTAAAAAAGGAAAAGGGATGAAAAATAAGTAGATTAAAAATAAAAAAAACCCAGACTTATAAAAAAATAAAAATAAAGTGGATATATAATTATCATATATCAATTATATTATATGATAAAATTTAAACAGCCAAAAATAACAAAAAAAATGGAACATACAAAATGACATGCATACATAAAATACATAAAAAAATAAGATTTTTCCAAAAACAATACTATGAAGGTATGTTAGGACAATTTGTTCTGTTATGTCCTTGTTATCGGTAAATTCCACATTTTTTCCTGGAACCCCGTTCACTTTCTTTGTCCATTTCGGTGGGTATGTGATTTGATACCGGACGACCTTTTGCACTTCTTCTTTTCCTTGGATCAGGACCCCACTGATCTCCTTCATATTCTTGCCACATTGATTCGTGTGGTAGTAAACTAAATGAGTTGTCGTAGATGTGCAAAATATTTTGCAAAGTAAATAGTAGTGGCACATAATTAACGTGATCGACATTGACAGATTTACAGGCAATCATGACGTGAGAACACGATAAGTGTTTAGCCTGATATTCACCACAATCACAATTTTGGGATTGTAACATGACCCTAAATCTTCCAGGTGGTCTAGGTGTTTCAAGTGGGACTTGGGTCTCTATTACAAGAAACGTGTGATTGTGTCTGTCGAATTCACTAACAATGTGCGTATTTGATTCCAGTTGATTTCAATTCATTGCCTCAGAGACGACTTCAGAAAACTGTGAGCCGGAGTTGATCATTGCTTGGGTTTGTCGGCCTCTAATTGTAAAAAGCTTTGCGGTCTTGAAATACGTCTCCTCAACCAAAGATGACACTGGCAAATATCTTGTGCTTTTGAACATGGAATTAATCGACTCAGACAAATTTGTGGTCATATGTCCCCAATGTTTTCCCTTATCGAAGCATTGTACCCAATCTTTTTTTTGTAGCCGATCAAGCCATTCAGTTGCACTTGGCTTGTTCGCACGGATATCCCCTAGATGCTGCCAGTGCATTTTCTCTGTGTATGCGTGCCTTGTAAATATTCAATAAATTTAATACTTAATGAAATGTTAAATAAAATATATTTTAGTGGAAAAAATATTAAATATTCTCACAAGCTCGCATGAGTGATTTCTTCAGATGTTTGTAGTTGGGGTTACCGCGAAGGAAATTTTGTGCAATGTGGCGCAGACAGAAGAAATGAGATGAGTTGCGTTGTTGTAGGCACTTATAATCGCAGCGTGCCTATCTGAAATGAGAGAAATTTTACTTTGCGGAGTAACATGCCTTCTCAAATTCTTTAGGAAGAATCCCCACGCTGAAGTTGTCTCCCCTTCTACAATGGCGTAGGCAATTGGGAATATATGGTTAGCACCGTCTTGTGCTGTAGCTATCAGTAATGTGCCTGTATACTTCCAGTAAAGCCATGTACCATCTACTTGTACGATGGGTTTGCAATGTGCAAACCCATTAATGCACGTACCGAAAGACCAAAAGACACGTTTAAACATTTTTTTCAGGTATCATTTCTCCCTCTTCAAACACGGATTCTGTTTGAGCAGTGACAACAGTCCCAGGAATACAAGATTGCAGAGCTCCCAAAAGTTTTGGCAAATTGGCATATGATTGTTCCCAATTTCCATGAATCATCTCCAATGCTCTTTGCTTTGCTAACCATGTCTTTTTGTAGGACGGAGTATAGTTCATAAACGTTTTGATCTCTGCAATCAATGTTTTGATGAAGACTGTTGGGTTTGTTTTGACAATGGGTTGGATGATTTGTGCTATCTCGTGTTTGTCAAGTTACCTATGATCTTGTGTGAGCATTGGTGCGACACAAGTGTGTTAACCTCTAATACTTTTGATAATCCATTTGTCACGCTTCTTTGAATTGGATGCGCCTAAGCTCCACGTGCAGCCATTCTCATGTGATTTACACACGAGGTTTAGCCTTCTCTGGTCAGAATATATTGTTTTATAGTCAAAATGATTTCTGACGTTGTATTCTTTGATTGCTCGAATACATTGTGCTTTTTCATCGAATGTCATGCCAACCTCGAGTGCACCAGTTGGTGGTTGCACACGGTCTTGTTGTTGAACGAAATGGTAGTGATCAATGTATTGTGGTAGGTGGTCGAGGTTTAACTCCGCTGGACACCTTGGTTGGTGATATTGCAACGGAGGTGACGTTGGTACGGCAAAACCTTCGTCATCGCTTTGATCATTGTTGTGATCAAACAATTCTTGATCCTCATGCTCACTAAAATCATCCATGTTTTCTTTGTGAAATCGTATAGTGGGATCTTCATTAGTGATGAGATCTTCATTTGGGTTTGATGTTTGTGTTTGTGGTTGTTGTGATGGGGGTGATGGATGATAGTATTGTTGGTGAAAGGAGGTTTGTTGGTCATCAGAAAAAGAATCATTTTGGGATAGTAGTTGTGTGTATGAAGTGTAAACTTCAAAGGCGTCTTATGTTTCAAGATCTGTGTATAAAGGTGGTTGTGGTTAAGAAATACGCTCAGTAACAACATACAGTTGGACAGGAACCAATTCTGGATTATGGACAAGTGTTTCCACGGCACCTCTAAGATCATCATTGTCGTGTAATTGTGCTGAAATATAACGTGTTTCAGCAGGATTCAATGAAACACGATATTACAACTGAACAACTGTTTCAGTTGCTCGAGTAGGGAGACGTTGGGTAATTTTTTGAATAAGTTGTGTTAACGTAATAGACCTACTTACGTATAGAAATATTGGGGTTGCACATGCGTACGTTGATCCATCAACAGGGTCATCGTATATCTGACCATGATGATGAATGATAGATGATATTTCTTTACGTGGAGCCATGGGTGGTGTTTTGGGATGTGAGTGGGAAGAGTATGAGAGTTAGGAATAGAGGTTTGTATTGTGAGTATATTGTTGTGTGTGATGTATTTTGAATTGGTGGGATTATATATAGGGTCGAACAGTTAGGTGGGAGGTTAGGTAGGAAAGTTTAGGTTGGAGGGTTAGGTGGGACAGTTAAGTGAGAGGGTTAGGTAGGAACGTTTAGGTTGGACGGTTAGGTGCGATAGTTAAGTGGGAAAATTAGGTGGGAACGTCTAGGTTGGATAGTTAGGTGAGATAGTTAAGTGGGACGATTAGGTCTGAACGCCTAGGTAAGACGGTTAGGTGGGATAGTTAAGTGGGACGATTAGGTGGGAACGTATAGGTTTAATGTCTGTAGCCCACGCGGATTACTGACATCCGCATTGATGTCTTTGCAGGTGCATGTGAGTGAACAGTGTGATGCATGCGTAGAAAAGATGCAACAGGTTGTCTGTAGCCTCATAGACTGTGGACTGCATCGATCACAGAGCCCACGCGGATTACTGACATCCACATTGATGCCTTTGCCAGTACATGTGAGTGAACAGTGTGACGCATGCACAGACCACAGGCAACAGATTGTCTGTAGCCTCATAGACTGTGGAACGCACCGATCACAGAGCCCACACAGATTACTGACATCCACATTGATGCCTTTGCCCGTGAATGTGAGTGAGCAGTGTGACGCATGCGCAGATTACAAGCAACAGGTTGTCTGTAGCCTTATAGACTGTGAACCGCATCGATCACAGAGCCCACGCGGATTACTGACATCCGTATTGATGCCTTTGTTGGTGTATGTAAGTGAACAGTGTGACGCACAAGACCACAGGCAACAGGTTGTATGTAGCCTCATAGACTGTGGATCGCATCGATCACAGAGCCCACGCGGATTACTGACATCCGCATTGATGCCTTTGCCGGTGCATGTGAGTGAACAGTGTGTCGCATGCACAGACCACAGGCAACAGGTTGTCTGTAGCCTCATGGACTGTTGACCGCATCGATCACAGAGCCCACGCGGATTACTGACATCTGCATTGATGCCTTTGCCGGTGCATGTGAGTGAACAGTGTGACGCATGCGCAGACCACAGGAAACAGGTTGTCTGTAGCCTCATAGACTGTGGACTGCATCGATCACAGAGCCCACGTGGATTACTGACATCCGCATTGATGACTTTGCCGGTGGATGTGAGTGAACAGTGTGACGCATGCACAAACCACAGGCAACAGGTTGTCTGTAGCCTCATAGACTGTGGAACGCATCGATCACAGAGCCCACGCAGATTATTGACATCCATATTGATGCCTTTGTCGGTGCATGTGAGTGAAAAATGTGACGCATGCACAGTGCATTCAGGATCATATTATTATAGTAATTTGAAATGAACAGCTAAAAAGCATGAAACAATGACAAAGACATTTTAAAGACTAAAAAAAGGATAAAAGCAATTCATAATCAAAATACATGAAATTGTTCATTCCAATTTCATGGAACTGTCGAGGTGGTGCTCCATCTCTGCCCAGCTTTGGTCATTAACTTGAGAATGTGACGACGAGGTTTGAACATCAACTCTAAGTTCCAAACATATTACGGTCGTCATTTTTTCAAATATATCGAACATGCATAAAACACCTTCTTCGTCAATAATTTGAATTGCCATATACTTAACACATCCATGGGATTGGTATAGAGGATAACGATACCAAAGTGCAGTAACTATAGGTGTAACACCATAATCTGTAATTGATGACTACATACTGTTGATTATGTCTGGCAGGGTCATTGTTGAATACAACAGTATCGATTTGGTCTTGCCACTTCTGAAAATTGCATTTCCACTAGAACTGTGGATGACCTCACCATTTATATAAACATAGGCACAAATTGGCTCTCCACTCATTTTGCTTGCTCTCTTTCTTTTTTGTGCACAATGTTATTTGATGCAATTATGCAAAAGTTGTGCTGATATTATGCCTTTATATATAGCATGAATGACAGGTCTATGGTTCACGTGGTTTCAGATCTCGATGCATGACAGTAAGACAACTGTCTTAACATGCTTTGGAATCTCGAGGCCTTATTGTGAACCAAAGTGTAAACGTGGTTTCAGATGTCGAGACAATTTATATTATAAATTAATAGGAGGTGAATGTGGACTACACATTTTCATCACCATCTTCAAATTTTATTTCACTCATTACCGTTTTACAATTAAACCTTGTTGTCATGGCTCATATGCTTTTATTGCGTCATCAACACGTTCACCGTTCACGTACCACAAATAATGACCTAATCAGTTCGTATTATCATATAATACCTGAACCACAACCACAAATTATACCATCATTAAAGTCTACCGGGTTCTAACATATTGCCCTAATTAAACAGTGCAGAATTGATCCTACATTGATTACTGCGTTGGTTGAAAGATGGAGGCCTGAAACACACACCTTTCACCTGCCATGGGGTGAGTGTACAATCACACTAGAAGATGTTGCACTGCATCTAGGCATTAGGGTCGATGGTCGTGTTGTGACAGGACCTAGCTTCTTAAATTGGAATGATTTATGCGACGAGTTATTAGGAGAAGTCCCTTTGGATAATGCACGTAAGGGAGCTTCAGTGAAGCTGACATGGTTGCTTAGCATTTTGCGCACACCATTACCTGAAGAACCAACAATACACCAACTACAATGCAGGTGTAGAGCTTACATAATGTACATCATTGATGGTGCTCTAATACCTGATAAATCTGGAAATAGAGTTCATCTAATATATTTGAACCTATTATGTGATTTCAACAACATAAAGAGATATAATTGGGGTTCTGCTTATTTAGCAAACATGTACAGAGAGTTGTGTCAGGCATCATCAGAGGTTGGTAGAGTTATGGGTGGTTGTGCCATACTATTGCAGTCATGGGCTTGGTATCGCATGCCTTTTACTGCACCAAGAGTCCTACGGCCCGAAACAACTTATCCACTCTCTAAAAGGTTATTACAAATAATGATATCAAATATTTTCATTTCAATGAAGCCCATTATAACATTTTAATGAATAATGGCTAAATTTCTTTTTGAAATTTCAGATGGAGTGGTGGTGGATTACAACATACAGGCACACCTCATGGTGGATCATATGGAAAGCCATCAGGTATGTTACTATCATCAATAGCACCATCAATATGCACATATTAAAATTTAGTAATGTTGTCTTGTTTACATATATTCCAATTTTGTTGGGTCCCATATAGAGGATTTGAAGAGCACCTACCAAGACATGCAGACAGAGACATGGACATTTGGTCTGCATGCACTGTAATTATTTGTTTTTCAGTCGTCGAATGGCATCAAACAGACCGGGTCAAGCTATAATTTGGTTTGCATCAAGATATCCCTATTGATCCCATGAATCTAGATCAAATTCACAAGATTGACATGCGAGGTAATCATTACATTGACTGGATGGAATATCATGCGGGGTGGATTAATTTCTGGAAAAACAAACGCACTGATGTTTTAACTGGACAATCGATTAAAGGGCCATTGACACATACATCGGAGTATATGGAATGGTATAGGCAAAACACTATTTTGTTCTTGTCGATTGTACAACAACTAAATGATCCAAGCACAACAAATACCCATAATGTTGCAGGGACAACCTTTGAAGAAGCACAATTTCCAGATCCACCACCTCAATCAATGTTTTCTACACCATCACCTATTCATCAACCTTTTGGCAACAATCGCGAGTCAGTAAATGCAACTAGCCATGAATGGATGACCAATTTATTTGCTGTCGGTTTAAATACACCGAGTTTTGCGACATCATATTTAGCTTTGTTGCAACAGGTTGATGCACCTAATTCGTTTGGAGAGCAAGGACAAAGTTCTTCAGCTGTAGCAACCCAAAATGAAAATCCAGAGACAGAACTACAACAACATCATGACGGAGAACCAGTGATACATGCAAGAAGAAATCCGCGCCGTAATCGACGTCTTCCCCCTGTGGCACTGGTCATCGTCTTGGACATTAAAGTATAAATTATTGTGCTTATATTAGCAATTGTGTTTAACTATCCTTTTGATGTAGGTTTCAAAATTATGTTCAAGTGTTCACATCATGTAATGCAATGTTTAAGTGATCTTCCAAGTGTTTTTCATAGTTTTCACGTCAAATAACCCAAAAAAAATATCGTGTAAGTGGCCAAAATACAAAAAAAAAACATGTTTTCGACCCTTAAAACAATGTTCAAGTGGTCATGTTAGATATTTTTTAAAAATTTTCTCCAAGACATTACAAAAATTCCTTTCAAGTATTTTTCATAGTTTTCACGTCAAACAACCCAATAAAAAATGTTTTGTCTAACAGTTTAATCAACAACGACCTCAAAAAATGGCCAAAAAACAACCTTAAAACAATGTTTAAGTGGTCATGTTAGACATTTTTTAAAATTTTCTCCAAGACATTACAAAAATTCCTTTTAAGTGTTTTTCATAGTTTTCACGTCAAACAACCCAAAAAAAAATATATCGTCTAACAGTTTAATCAACAACGACCTCAAAAAATGGCCAAAAAACAACCTTAAAACAATGTTTAAGTGGTCATGTTAGACATTTTTTAAAATTTTCTCCAAGACATTACAAAAATTCCTTTTAAGTGTTTTTCATAGTTTTCACGTCAAACAACCCAAAAAAAAATATATCGTCTAACAGTTTAATCAACAACGACCTCAAAAAATGGCCAAAAAACAACCTTAAAACAATGTTTAAGTGGTCATGTTAGACATTTTTTAAAATTTTCTCCAAGACATTACAAAAATTCCTTTTAAGTGTTTTTCATAGTTTTCACGTCAAACAACCCAAAAAAAATATATCGTCTAACAGTTTAATCAACAACGCCTTCAAAAAATGGCCAAAAAATAAAAAAAAACATGTTTTCGACCCTTAAAACAATATTCAAGTGGTCATGTTAGACATTTTTTTAAAAATTTTCTCCAAGACATTACAAAAATCCCTTTCAAGTGTTTTTCATAGTTTTCACGTCAAACAACTCAAAAAAAATATATCGTCTAACATTTAATCAACAACACCCTCAAAAAATGATCAAAAAACAAAAAAAAACATGTTTTTGACCCCTCAAACAATGTTCAAGTGGTCATGTTAGACATTTTTTTAAAATTTTTTCCAAGACATTACAAAAATTCCTTTCAAGTGTTTTTCATAGTTTTCACGTCAAACAACCAAAAAAAAATATCGTCCAATAGTTTAATCAACAATGCCCTCAAAAAATGGCCAAAAAACAACAAAAACATGTTTTCGACCTTCAAACAATGTTTAAGTGGTCATGTTAGACATTTTAAAAAAATGAAAAAGTTGGCAAAATGACATGTCTCAATCAACATTGGATACCTGACAAACGTATTCCAAATAATGAACAACTACCAAATAAAATTCTATGTAAAACATCAATAATGGATTCAAAGCTAAAATCACAGTCTAAAATGACAACATTATGCACTATATCGATAAAAGCAAAAGTTGCAATATTGACATGTCTCAATCAACTTTGGATACCTGACAAATCTCTACCCAAATACACAATTCTAATCTTATCAAAATTCGATAACATCAACGTGACAATTATTCAGTTGTCTATAAATAAACAAAACTATACAGCTACACACTTCGACACAATATACCCTCACAAACAAAATTTAATCTTCATATTATGGCATTCTTGGGAGAAACAAGCACTCAAACCATTGCTAACTCAATATTAGCATTCATTTTTCCAAATGGATCAATCATGCACAACAAAACTGGTGTTTATTTTCAATGTCCTTCACTTTTTTTTCTTTGTTTTAACATTGTATATCCACTTTATTTTTAATCTATTTATTTTTCATCACTTTACTCTTTTTTTAAATTACCACACAAAAAAATTTTAAAAAATAAATAAAAAATTAAAAACATTTAAAAAGTATAAAGAAAACCACGTACGGAAGTCGGGTGATGAAATGCCGACTTCCAAGCATAACAATTTTTTTTAAAATAAAAAAATAAAACTGCATGGTGAGAAGTCGGGTTTTCAAACCCAGACTTCCCACTTTCACTAAAAAGAGGTGTATTTTGGGATATTTTTGCAAAAAGGGTGTATATTGAGAAACATTGGATGAAAATAGGTGTATATTGGGAAAAAAAACCAATATTTGTTTGTTTTACCTTGTTGTTTAAATTTTTAATTGTTGCATAGAATCTCGAATTAATTGTTAGAACTGAATTGCTTGCATGCAATAGTTCTCGTCTTTGAGTTTTGTCTGAAATCGTATTTCTAGTTCTTGAGTTGTGCATTGTGCATATATGTTTAAATTGATAGTTGTTATTTGTATGTTGTAAGGACCCTCACAATGGCGCGGTTGGCGCCAGATCCCGCGTTGGTAGCGCCAGGGATCCTCTGGAAGAAAACCCTTTGAAGGGTGTGGCGCTGGTAGCGCCAGGGTTGGCGCTGATGGCGCCAGACCCACTGGAAGTCCACGCCAAGGGCGCCAAGTTGGCGCTGGGAGTGCTAGTTTTTCTGGAGCTTGACGCCTGGGGCGTAAATCTGGCGCGAGGGGCGTCAGATGTTTTCCAGTTCCCGCGGATCGCGCCATGGTTGGCGCGGATCGCGCGGTAAGTGGTCTGGAAAACCAAGTTTCACTGGAATTCCACGCGGTTAGCGCCAGGTGTGGCGCGGATGGCGCCATAGGTCAGAGAAGGTATGGCGCGGATGGCGCCAGGGTGGCGCGGGTGGCGCCACAGGCTCTAGAAGTTGACGCTGGTGGCGTGGGAGTGGCGCTGGTGGCGCCACCTAAACCGCCATGTTGGCGCGGATAGCGCCAGACCTCGGGCAGGCCCAATATAAAGGGCAAAATGCGATTTTTGAAGGAAAAAACTGTTCCTCCTTCTTCCCCACGCCCAAACCTCCATTGTTGGAGTGCCCAAGCTTTCTAGGACCTCATATGCTAGCCTAAACACCTTCCTATGACCTATAAACTTGAGAGAAACAGTTGGAAAGCCTTAATCCTTCATTTCTATTCTTGAAAATCCCTTTGTGAGGGAGAAGTAGAATCTCCAGGAGAAACTCAGAGAACTTGAGTTTGACGGAGCCCCAAGGTGTGTTAAGGACCTCAGAGCTAAGGAAAGCTGTCCTCTAGCCTTTTGGGTCACCATTGAGGTAAGAAACTTAAGTTTCTCCGGTTGATTTTGAAAATGGGATTTTCTGGATATTGTGACCCATACTGAGCTGGGGCTAGAATTAGCCCAGGGTCCTGTTGAGAAACTTGTTTAGAACTGTCTAGTGATGAAGGATTAGCTTTCAGTTATTGAATTGGTAAACTTTGAATTTTTGGCTCTGTGGATGCATGTGTGGCTGTGTGATAGTCACTTGTGATGGTTAACTGACATGCTAGAGCCTTGATTATGATTGTGTTGAGCCTGAGAGGCTAATTGAATGGTGCCTTGATTGAGGTTTAGACCATTCCTGGGATAATGGAATTATGAGACTGATATGAGCTTGTGCTCAGGCTAGTGTTGTGCATTGAGTCTGGGATGACTCAGATGCTTGATATTCAGCTTTGAGAGACCTTGTATGGTCTGTGAGAAGCCTAGTGTGGGCTGAGTTTGTTTAAACCCTAGGATAGGGGATTTCTGATACGATATATTCTGTGATTGGATGCCTCTTGAATTGGTTTTGAGATGGATATATGCCTTCAATAGGGCTTGACACTGAGGGTGTTAGTGGCGGGTGCCACAGAGCAGGGACAGGATCGCAGATTGATACCTTGCCAGGTAAGTTCAGTGTCCCTGAGGAATGATTCCCATTTTGTGTGCTACACCACACTCCGGGGGAGTGGTGGTCATCTCATGATGCATGCATTTGGTTGTTGCATCCTCATAATGATATATGTGTGCATCTGTGATTGTTATATGATTTACTTGTGATAGATCTATTGGCCATTAGATAGGCGTTGATGATATCCGCCTGGCGTTGAGGTAGCTCCGCCATGTTACTGAAATAGGCGTTGAGGTAGCTCCGCCATGTTACTGAGAACGGCGTTGAGGTGGCTCCGCCGTGTTACTGAGATAGGCGTTGAGGTAGCTCCGCCATTTGTGTTGATTTAGGCATTGAGGTAGCTCCACCAAGTTTGGTTGTTTAATATATTGTTATGAGGGCCAGTGGGCCATTTGTTTGTGATTGCCTGATGTATGTGTTGTGGAAAGTGGGCCAGGGTGAAGGAGATTCCTCCTTTGACCCTGAGCTTACTGAGATGTGTATCTCACCCCATGTAGGGATTTATGATTTCAGGTGACTCTTCAGGCAGAAGAGAGTAGTCTCAGGGCAGGAGGCCCGAGTAGAGACATCTCTGCTTAGCTGAGAGTAGCAGAAGGAGCTTGAAGGCTCAGTTGTGTCTTGTTTATGTTTTGTACCCTGGATAAGGGTTGTATAGTTCTGTAACCCTCGGTGAGGGCAGTTATTCTTTTGTATCACCACGGTATGGTGAAGACACTGATGTATATATATGTACAGGACTATTAATGATATGATATATGTTTCCTCCTGAGTATTCTGTGGATGTATGTTTATCTGTCTATGGTTATGTATAAGAACTGGATCAGCAAAGCCATAATTTATGTGCCTTATATGAATGGTTATTTTAATCTGTTTTATTCCATATATAATCAATCAAGAAAAGCGATTCTGTGCTTCCGCTGAGTGGTTAATTGTGAAATAAGCGCTAAACTGATATTATTAATGATAACGCACCGGAGGCCTACGGGGTGTTACATTTAATGGTATCAGAGCTGTTTCCTGATAAGAATATTATGTATGGAACTTGTTTTGGTGCTTGTCTGTGGTTGGTTGACGTGAGCGTTGCATGGGGGTACATTAACTGTGGGCCTGATCAACTCACTGTATGATGTACATGTGTATTGCTATGGTGAGACCTAGAAGCACCAGTGGGGCTACCAGTGGCCAGTCTGATCCAGTTGCGGCTGCACTAGCCGCTAAGCAGCAAGAGTTAACTGCAAATAGACAAAATCAGGAGGAGATGCAGCGAGAGATGGCACCAACTAGAGAAGTTAATGAAGCCTTGATGAAGGCTAATCAGGACTTGCTAGAGGAGGTGAAGAACCTCAGGAGGGATGATAGAGTATCCTCCACACCTCCTTCTCATGATGGCGAGGGTAGTCGTCAGCAGGTTGGTGGGAGCCACCTGAGAGGGGACCAGATGTCCCAGGTAGAGGCTAACAGTGATGTAGCAGCCAGAGGGAAGATGCTGATCACATTCAGGAAGCATGACCCTCCAGTATTCTCAGGGGGCTATGATCCAGTGGCTGCAGCAAGATGGTTGCAGGCCCTAGAGAAGATCTTTGTGGTGATGGAGTGCCCCGATCACCAGAGGTTGCTGTATGCAACCTATATGCTTCAGGGCGACGCCCATGAGTGGTGGAAGACCACAGTACAGCTTCTGAGAGGCCGGGGAGATGTGATTACCTGGCAGCTGTTTGAGGCCTACTTTCTGGACAGATATTTCCCCAAAGATGCCTGGGAGCAGAAGCAGACGGAGTTTGATAGTCTCGTCCAGGGGACTTTGACAGTGGACGAGTATTTGGCCCAGTTTCATGAGCTGGCCAAATATGCACACTTCAGGAGACCTTTACCTGAAGCAGACATCCTGGAAGCTAAGTTCCTGAGGGGACTTAGGGATGACATTCAGGTGTTAGTGGCCTGCAGTGGGTCACGTGATATGGATACCTTGGTGAGGCAGAGTTGCCAAGTGGAGGGTATCCTGCAGAGACAGAAAGGTGGACAGCCTACTCCCCCAGTCAGACAGGAGGGGAGAAGGCACAGTGGTTCTGGCCCACCCGGTAAGGGTAAGGGCAAGATGCTGAGAGTCTCTACTTCCTCTTATAGATTCAAGAGGAGCTCAGCCCGGAAGAGACCAGTCCCCAAGTGTCCAGCTTGTGGGAAGGAGCATACAAGAGCCTGTTCTTCAGGCCAGATCATTTGTTTCTGATGTGGCAAGCCAGGCCATATATCCAGAGAGTGCCCTCAGACAGAGAGTCGGGCACAGGCTGCTCCAACAGAGATGATAGCACCCACAGCAGGCCGGGTGTACACTGTAGATGCCAGAGAGGCAGCCGAAGCTCCAGACCTGATCAGAGGTACAGTTCTGATCGATGATTGTGATGTTAGAGTTTTGTTTGATTCTGGAGCTACACATTCCTTCATACAGGATGTGGTTGTTGATAGGCTCAGATTGCCTAAGCTTAGTTTTGCTCCTTCGATGGAGGTTACCACTGCATCTAGAGAAAGATGCCAGGTGAGCACGTGTTGCAAGGACGTGCAGTTTGTGTATGAGGGCAGAGCCTATGTGATAAATCTGTTTTGTCTAGCTATGCCTACCCTTGAGATGATTCTGGGTATGGACTGGATGGCCAAGTATGGCATAATGCTAGACTGTTGTCAGAAGAGGGTAGTTGTGCCTTCTGACGAGACAGGTTCGAGTTCCACCGCATTCCTATCAGTCTTGCAAGCCCGCAAGGCAATTATGGAAGGAGCTCAGGGCTATATCTTCTTGGGGGTGATAGAAGATAAGCCAGGTGTTGATTTGTCTCAGATCCCTATGGTGAGCGAGTTCGTGGATGTATTTCCTGAGGAGATAACTCAGCTAGCACCAGAGAGGGAAATAGAGTTCTCCATTGATCTGGTTCCTGGTGTGGGACCGATTTCTGTGGCACCTTATCGTATGGCTCCTCTGGAGTTGAGGGAGCTAAAGGTGCAGTTGGAGGACCTGCTATCCAAGCAGTTTATCAGACCGAGTGTCTCGCCTTAGGGAGCACCGATGATCTTTGTGAAGAAGAAGGACGGCAGTATGAGACTGTGTGTGGATTACAGGCAATTGAACAAGGTTACTGTGAAGAACAAGTATCCTCTGCCTCTTATTGATGATCTGTTGGATCAGTTGAGGGGAGCCAGAGTGTTCTCCAAGATAGACTTGAGATCCGGATATCATCAGATTCGGATCAAGCCAGCAGACATACCTAAGATAGCCTTCCGGTCTAGGTATAGTCACTTTGAGTATCAGGTCATTCTGTTTGGTCTGACAAATGCCCCAGTAGTGTTCATGGATTATATGAACAGAGTATTCAGACCTTTCTTGGATCAGTTTGTGGTGGTGTTCATTGATGACATTCTGATCTACTCCAGGACGGAGACAGAACATGCCGAGCATCTCAGGACAGTCCTTCAGATCTTGAGGGATAAGCAGCTGTATGCTAAGTTGTTCAAGTGTGAATTCTGGTTATCAGAGGTAAAGTTCCTTGGCCATGTGATCTCAGCAACTGGTGTATCAGTAGATCCCAGCAAGATAGAGGCAGTGATGTCTTGGGAGAGGCCCAAAGACGTGTCTGAGATCCGTAGTTTCCTGGGATTGGCTGGCTACTACAGAAGGTTTATTCAGGGGTTTTCTCAGTTGGTGATACCTCTGACTCGACTCACACGGAAGGGGGTTCCCTTTGTTTGGACCCATGAGTGCGAGCAGTGTTTTTAGGAGCTGAAAGAGCGGTTGACCACAGCTCCAGTGTTGACTCTTCCTGATCCTGAAGGCACATTTGAGGTGTTTTGTGATGCGTCCAAGAGGGGACTTGGTTGTGTGTTGATGCAGGATCAGAAGGTGGTTGCCTATGCTTCCAGGCAGCTGAAACCTCATGAGGAGTCTTATCCTACTCATGACTTGGAGTTAGCAGTTGTGGTGTTTGCTTTGAAGATTTGGAGGCACTATTTGTATGGTGCCAAGTTGATAGTGTTCAGTGACCACAAGAGTCTTAGATACCTCGTTGATCAGAAAGAGCTGAACATGAGACAGAGGCGTTGGATGGAGTTCCTGAAGGATTATGATTTTGAGCTGAGATACCATCCAGGCAAGGCTAACATGGTTGCTGATGCTTTGAGCAGGAAGAATGTGACTGCTGCAAGTTTGATGATATCTGAGTGCAAGCTGATAGAGCAGTTCAGAGACATGCACCTGATAGTAACAGAAGGTGCACATGGTCTTGAGTTGAGCAGGACCAAGGTAGATAATGAGCTGCTCAGGAGAATCCAAGAAGCTCAGCAGCAAGATGAGGCTGTGAAGGCCCTGATTGGCCAGCAGGATGTCTCCTGGGAAGATCACGACTTTGTGAGATACCAAGGTCGTATGGTGGTGCCTGAGGGCGAATTGAGAGATGTCGTCCTATCTGAGGCACATAAGGACCAGTTCAGCATTCATCCAGGAGCCACTAAGATGTATCATGACCTGAAGAAGAATTTCTGGTGGCTAGGGATGAAGAGAGACATAGCTGAACATGTAACAAAGTGTTTGATGTGTCAGAAGATAAAGATTAAGCATCAGAGACCATCTGGTTTGCTTCAGCCTTTAGAGATCCCAGAGTGGAAATGGGACAGCATTTCCATGGATTTCGTGGTAGGGTTACCAAGGACTCAGAGTGGATGTGACTCCATCTGGGTAATAGTGGACGGGCTAACCAAGTCGGCTCATTTCTTGCCTGTGAGATCTGACTACACCACAGAAAAGTTGGCCCAGCTTTATGTCAGGGAGATTGTGAGATTACATGGACTCCCTGACAGTATAATCAGTGACAGAGATCCGAAGTTCACCTCGAGATTTTGGGGTGCTCTTCAGGATGCTTTTGGGACCCAGCTGAGGCTCAGCACCGCTTATCATCCTCAGACCGATGGTCAGACTGAAAAGACCATCCAGACTCTGGAGGATATGCTAAGAGCATGTGCCTTGGAGCAAGGTACTAGCTAGGACAGATATCTACCTCTGGTGGAGTTCTCTTACAATAACAGCTTTCATGCCAGTTTGGGCATGGCACCTTATGAGGCTTTGTATGGCCGGCGGTGCAGAACTCCAGTGTGTTGGACAGAGGTAGGAGAAAGACAGCTCCTTGGACCTGAGATGGTTCAAGAGACATCTGAGCAGATCAGGATGATCAGAGACAAGTTGATGAAAGCTCAGAGTCGACAGAGGAGCTATTATGATCAGAAACACAGACCCTTGCAGTTTGAGGAGGTTGATCATGTGTTTCTGAGGCTATCTCCAGTGACGGGTGTAGGACGAGCTTTAGGTGTGAGGAAGCTGAGTCCTAGGTTTATTGGTCCTTATCAGATCCTTGAGAGGATAGGACCAGTGGCATACAGGCTAGCTTTGCCTCCCTAGTTGTCAGGTTTGCATGATGTATTTCACGTGTCCCAGTTGAGGAAGTATGTGGCTGATCCCTCACACGTGGTGGAACCTGACACAGTTCAGTTAAGAGAGAATCTGACGAGTCCTACATGACCCTTGAGGATTCTGGACAGAATGGAGAAGCAAATCTGCAGCAAGACGATTCCCATCGTCAAGGTACAATGGGAAGGTCGAACACCTGAAGAAGCAACTTGGGAGCGGGAGCAAGAGCTGCTGCAGTTGTATCCCGAGTTGACTAACAGGTATGATTCTGAATTTTGCGGACAAAATTCCTAAAAAGGAGGGGCGAATGTAAGGACCCTCACCATGGCGCGGTTGGCGCCAGATCCCGCGCTGGTAGCGCCAGGGATCCTCTGGAAGAAAACCCTTTGAAGGGTGTGGCGCTGGTAGCACCAGGGCTGGCGCTGATGGCGCCAGACCCACTGGAAGTCCACGCTAAGGGTGCCAAGTTGGCGTTGGGAGCGCCAGTTTTTTTGGAGCTTGACGCCTGGGGCGTGAATCTGGTGCGAGGGGCGTCAGATGTTTTCCAGTTCCCGCGGATCGCGCCATGGTTGGCGCGGAGGCGCGGTAAGTGGTCTGGAAAACCAAGTTTCACTGGAATTCCACGCGGTTAGCGCCAGGTGTGGCGCGGATGGCGCCATAGGT
Organism: Glycine tomentella; assembly: GCA_007407185.1. Lineage (NCBI taxonomy): Eukaryota > Viridiplantae > Streptophyta > Magnoliopsida > Fabales > Fabaceae > Glycine > Glycine tomentella. Next base: position 80,270 of record PYAF01000521.1, on the reverse strand, counting down.
CAGGGAAGGTATGGCGCGGATGGCGCCAGGGTGGCGCGGATGGCGCCAGGGTGGCGCGGGTGGCGCCACAGGTTCTGGAAGTTGACGCTGGTGGTGTGGGAGTGGCGCTGGTGGCGCCACCTAAACCGCCATGTTGGCGCGGGTAGCGCCGGATCTGGCGCAGATCGCGCCAGACCTCGGGCAGGCCCAATATAAAGGGCAAAATACGATTTTTGAAGGAAAAAACTGTTCCTCATATGCTAGCCTAAACACCTTCCTATGACCTATAAACTTGAGAGAAATAGTTGGAAAGCCTTAATCCTTCATTTCTATTCTTGAAAATCCCTTTGTGAGGGAGAAGTAGAATCTCCAGGAGAAACTCAGAGAACTTGAGTTTGGCGGAGCCCCAAGGTGTGTTAAGGACCTCAGAGCTAAAGAAAACTGTCCTCTAGCCTTTTGGGTCGCCATTGAGGTAAGAAACTTAAGTTTCTCCGGTTGATTTTGAATTTGGGATTTTCTGGATACTGTGACCCATACTGAGCTGGGGCTAGAATTAGCCTAGGGTCCTGTTGAGAAACTTGTATAGAACTGTCTAGTGATGAAGGATTGGCTTTCAGTTATTGAATTGGTAAACTTTGAATTTTTGGCTCTGTAGGTGCATTTGTGGCTGTGTGATAGTCACTTGTGATGGTTAACTGACATACTAGAGCCTTGATTATGATTGTGTTGAGCCTGAGAGGCTAATTGAACGGTGCCTTGATTGAGGTTTAGACCGTTCCTGTAATAATGGAATTATGAGACTGATATGAGCTGGTGCTCAGGCTAGTGTTGTGCATTGAGTCTGGGATGACTCAGATGCTTGATATTCAGCTTTGAGAGACCTTGTATGGTCTGGGAGAAGCCTAATGTGGGTTGAGTTTGTTTAAACCCTAGTATAGGGAATTTCTGATACGATATATTCTGTGATTGGATGCCTGTTGAATTGGTTTTGATATGGATATATGCCTTGAATAGGGCTTGACACTGAGGGTGTCAGTGGCGGGCGCCACAGAGCAGGGACAGGATCGCAGATTGATACCTTGCCAGGTAAGTTCAGTGTCCCTGGGGAATGATTCCCATTTTGTGTGCTACACCACACTCCGAGGGAGTGGTGGTTATCTCATGATGCATGCATTTGGTTGTTGCATCCTCATAATGATATATGTGTGCATCTGTGATTGTTATATGATATGCTTGTGATAGATCTATTGGCCATTAGATAGGCGTTGATGATATCCGCCCGGCGTTGAGGTAGCTCCGCCATGTTACTGAAATAGGCGTTGAGGTAGCTCCGTCATGTTACTGAGAACGGCGTTGAGGTGGCTCCGTCGTGTTACTGAGATAGGCGTTGAGGTAGCTCCGCCATTTTTGGTTGTTTAATATATTGTTATGAGGGCCAGTGGGCCATTTGTTTGTGATTGCCTGATGTATGTGTTATGGAAAATGGGCCAGGGTGGAGGAGATTCCTCCTTGGACCCTGAGCTTACTAAGATGTGTATTTCACCCCATGTGGGGATTTGTGATTTCAGGTGACTTTTCAGGCAGAAGAGAGCAGTCTCAGGGCAGGAGGCCCGAGTAGAGACATCTCTGCTTAGCTGAGAGTAGCAGGAGGAGCTTGAAGGCTCAGTTGTGTCTTGTTTATGTTTTGTACCCTGGATAAGGGTTGTATAGTTCTGTAACCCTCGGTGAGGGCAGTTATTCTTTTGTATCACCACGGTGTGGTGAAGACACTGATGTATATATATGTACAGAACTATTAATGATATGATATATGTTTCCTCCTGAGTATTCTGTGGATGTGTGTTTATCTGTCTATGGTTATGTATAAGAACTGGATCAGCAAAGCCGTAATTTATGTGCCTTATATGAATGGTTGTTTTAATTTGTTTTATTTCATACATAATCAATCAAGAAAAGCGATTTTGTGCTTCCGCTGAGTGGTTAATTGTGAAATAAGCGCTAAACTGATATTATTAATGATAACGCACCAGAGGCCTACGGGGTGTTACATATGTTGTCTTAAAGATTGAATTAGATAAATCCAAGTATAGATGTATATGTCGTACATTTTATTTTTAAAAATTTGTTAGGGTTATAGTGAATTTTGAGGACGAAATTTGTTTAAGAGGAAGAAAATGTAACATCCTGAAAGTTTAATATAATTATTGTTATTAGTTTTAGTATAAAAGTTATTAGTGTATAATTTATTTGAATTAAAATGATTATGATAATATATATATATATATATATATATATATATATATGGAATGCTTATATTTTGATATATTAAATTTCATTGAAATAATTGATTAAAAAATATATGATTGTTTTATTTAAAATTGATTGAGTTAAATAATTATTTTATCAATACAAAGATTAGGTGTTAATATATAAATTTCTAAGATTATTAATATTTTATAAAAGAAATTGTGACAGCTTCATATACAAATTAAAAGGATTTAAAAGTTATTGTGAAGATAATTATTATAGTAATGATATAATATTGTATATCTAGTTTTGATAAAATATTTGTTATATTTGAATTTGTGATACTTAAGAGCAATTTAAATCTTATCATGTTTTATCTTAATATATCTTGAAATAAAATAAAATATAAGATAATGTTAATAATTAGATAAATCTCGATAATATAGTAGAAAAATATAAACAAAGATTTAGTTAGCCAAATCTATTCCCAATATATCTTATGTAACCCAAATCTTAAAATAGTATAGTCTTGTACTTATATAAGTGATAGACAATCAGCAGTTAAACAACAAGAAGAATGTTACATACATGAAGATTTGCACAATGAACATGAAATGAAGCACAACATTACTGCAACACACTCAGAATAAAATTTCATCAACAAAATGAGTTCATCCTATACATTGTATTTAGAGTTCTAGAAATGCTTGAGTTGTTGTTGGTGGCTATGGAAAGCTTGAAGAATGTTCTTCAACTTTAATGAGCAAGTCGTGATGGAGGTCCATTACAAGCTCAAGGCCAAGGATGAGCACTTGAAGAGCTTCCTTTGGTTAGCCATAGAGGACCTGTGACAAGAGCTAGAACTCAAGCCCTTCAAGAGCACATCAAAGTTAATTTGCACCTCTTAGACAAGCATGAAGAAGCACTCCAACTCAAGAAGAACAATGGCTAGGTTTTGTACTCTCAAGTTGAATTTAATTCCAGCACTTATAGTGTCAATTGTAGTGGCAATAAATAGGCCTTTAGTGACAATTAACAGGTCTATAGGGACAATTGTTTAATAAGTGTAGGTGCACCTGTATGTAATTTTTAGCACCTATGACACACCTCCTCTTGAGGCAAATAACACGGACTAACCCTCACCGGACATATGCATATGAGACATATAAGACTGATTCACTTTAAGGTATAACTCTTTTCATCATCTCATATTTATTTTCAACATCATTATTCAATTTATATCTCACATACTTTACTCAGAAATTTAACATAAATCAAGTATATAACTCATCTTGCTATTTATGTATAGAAATTCATGGAAACACATGAAGTTCATAGAGATTCATGAAACACTAAGCAACACATGAATTTCATAGAAATTCATAGAAACACTCAACAATGCATGAATTTCAAACATTTATTTAAACAAAACAACACTCAAACTATCTTTATTTCTTTGAAGCATTTCATCAAACACATGGTGTACAAGCTTTGTTCTTTATAGAAATAAATGAGATTCTATATATATTTATTTGAACAAAACAATCCTTAAACTATATTTAGCATAAACTTCCCTATACATACTTATTTAAACATAAGTAATACTTAAATTATCTTTACCATAAAACTTCCCCATACATACCTTGTAACCTCTTAATAATTTTGTTTTTCTCTTCCTTCAAAGCTTGACAAACTTTCCCTAAAGATGCTAGCCTCTTCTACATGTGATCTTCAAGGAGAAGTGGAGTCTTCTTCTCACTTGATTTAGGCTTTAATAAGGGAAGGATGAAAGTGAAATGAAAGGGGTATAAGGGAGAGCTTCACGTGAAAGGGTGTAGGAAAATGTCTTGGGAAATGACTTGCACTTAAGGACCCCTTCCCCCCCTTTATATAGTGGTTGGAAAATGATATAATATTCATGGACATTTCTACCCGTCCTAGCTAGTTACTTCCATTTGGTTTCATTGTAACTAAGTTTCATGTCATTCCATTCCATTTTAACTAGATTTATAAAAAAATCTCCTAAGTCATGATGACTTGCTTTACAAGTGTCCTTACACTTGTTATGAATTTTACAAGTGTCCCACCAATTGTCCAATTCTTGAAGCTTCTACCTCTTTTCCTTCCAAGTGTCTTAATCATGAAGTTTCTCCATGATTCTCCAAGATTCACGTGAATTCTAGGAGAAAGGAGAGAAATTTTACTTCATTTTCATGCTACTTTGTATTAATATCTTTCAAGACATAACACCAAGCTTCCAAGTGTCCTCCTACTTGGCTTAGATCATGAAACTTCTCTCCCTTTCTACCTTATTCACATGGTTTACCAAATTAAAGAGGAAGGGAAGACAAATTTTACTTCCTTTGATGCTACATATGTCATTTTTGATGATGGAGAAAATCTAGTTCCAATATGTCTTTACACATGTCATTTTCTTAAAAAGAATTCAAGTTTGATTTGAACTCTTCTACCTAAATATAATCTTGAATAATAGAACTCCAGAGATTTCCAGAAACTGACTTCAGTTACAATACCAATAGCTCACAAACTGTTTATACCGAGTACTACATAGATCTTGCATACTAGACTATTCTTAACTTAATTCTGATTGGTCCATTCCTTTTCTGACCATCAACATTACTAAACCATTATATTAAATAAGTTTGTTCATCCTACAATTAAGAGAAATTTCCATAGATTCTATTTCTCATTTTTCCATATTTTTCTGATGCCTGAAGTCTTCTGAATACAATTTCAAAGTTATCACCATAGAAAATTCATAACAATTCTATTCTGAGGCTTTTTGTCACAAAGTATCTTGATTATCTGTCATCTAAGAGTACTCTGTACTTTTATCAGGATTTCACAAACTATCTAAGGATATCTGGGCATTTCTGGCCTGAAGGGCATTATGTTAATTTGTTACTCTAGGGGAGTGATTGTAATTTTCCAAATTGTCCAAGGGTATTTGTGTAATTTTCACTATAAAATATTTCAACAAAATATCTAAGGGTATTTGTATAATTTTGACTCAAGGGCATTTTTGTAATTTCTAAAATATCCAAAGATATTCTCGTCATTTTTACCTTAAGAGCATTTATGTAATTTCTGTTTCAAGGGAAGGATAGTATGGTCATTTCTTTTTCAAACATTTTTGTAATATCTCTAATTGATATTTTACCCAAATAATTTTAAATATAGGCCAATCAAATCACATAACCTAATATTCACATCAAATAGTTGTGCAAGAAACATTTTGGCCATATCTTTGAAAAATCAGGGTGTTACATTTGAAGCCTCACTAATGCATTTATCATTTAACTTGACTAAAATTCGAATTGATCTGCATAAATACTCTGTTACTGATATATCTGTTGTAATAATTGATTACACCACGGGTTAATCGATTAAATTCATTAAAAATCACATTATGTGTGCAAGTTGTGCTCTAGTAATCGATTACATTGAAATGGTAATCGATTACACACGTGCTTTAAGGTTTCAAACTCTTATGCTATAATCGATTATACATCGGGATAATCGATTATTATATATAACAAATCATTTCAGTTTAAATGTCACACTGAAATAATCGATTACCATCATAAGATAATCGATTACCACTAGCTTAGAAAAATCTTTTTATTGTTGGTATAATCGATTACCACTCGGGATAATCGATTACACACAGCTGTGATCCTTGGTAAAATCCACACAACTATAATATAATCGATTACATTAGTATATAATCGATTACATGTCATCTTCTACCTCTGGCTGGTAGGGAAATAATCGATTACCACACGGGATAATCGATTACCTTGTGTTGTTTTTGTGTCGCAAAGTGCTGAAATAATCGATTACTTAAGGAAATAATCGATTATTCATGCTGTTGAACGTGTTCTGACAGTTTTTTTCTCTAAAAATGTAACTGCCCAATCAAATCCAAAGCAAATCAAAGGCCATTGATGTGCCTTAACTGTCACCAACAGCTATATTTTCAAAATTATGGACGTTAGGAGCCTAAAATCAACCTATAAATAGTGCATTGCTTCAATTGGAAAATCTGCACCTTGTTTACTCTCTTACGCTGCAAATTCTAAGTCTCTGTGTTTTTCTTGTGTCCAAGCCAACCTTCTGAACAATGTCAAACCCAACTCCAAAAAAGGCTAGGTCATCCAAAAGAAAAGTGGGTGAATCTTCTTCTAACCCACCTCCACCTCAACCCCCAAACAGACTTGATTTGTGGTTCTCCATAGAGTCTGATAAAACAAACTATTTAGAGTTCAATGCATCCAAGCCTGTAGTCTCCCCTAAATACCTAGACTTAGACTGGTTTAGAAGAGAGTGTTTCCAATTCTTAGCCTACTTCGAAGCCCAAGGGCTTAGAAGATTTTTAGAAATGAAGGGTACTTTCTACCCTGATTTGGTGAAGGTGTTCTACACCTGTGCCAAAGGGTCCATGCAGGGGAATATGGTCTCCAAAGTCAAGGGTGTGACCATGGAGATTACCCCTGAGGTTTGGGAGTTTGTGGCTGGAGTTATTTGTGAGGGGGCTAGAATGTTTGATAAGAAACCTAATGGCTACAATAAAATGGATACATACAGGGAGATGTTGCATGATCCACACATGCAACTTAGGAATAGACTGGGTACTGGACCCATGACGCCTGAGGATAGACTCCTCCACTACATCATTACCTATGTGGTAACACCAAGGGCTACCAATCATGCCCAAGCAACAGATGAAGACCTTCAATTGGTCTATGGGCTGAAAAATAACCCATGAACTGGGTACTTATTTTTGAAGAAATAATGCTTAAGGCCAAGAGATTGGTCAATTATCCTTTCCCTTACCTGTGCTTGTCTCAAGGCTTATTGACCACTTCAACATAAATGTTGAAAATAAAGTGGTTGATAATACCAACTCCTGCAACAACCTGATCCAGGAGAAGCATCTCACCAAAATGGGGATGAGAAAAACTCCTGATGGGTGGATTATGGCTGGTCAAGCACCTGCTGCTGCTGTTGAAGAACAAGTTGCTGTGGATTCAGAAGATGAAGAAAGAAATCCTCAACAACCTATCTACACCCAATTTGAGTCCCTCATGTTGGAAAAGATGAATGGGCTTCTCAGCATGCATCATGAATTCAAGGCTGAGACTCAAAGCTCTTTTAGGGATCTCAATGCTAGGCTAGATGAAATAGAAGCCATTCTTAAAGTGGATGAGTCTAAAGATTTTTAGCCTTTACTTAGTTTATGAATATTAATTTTTGTAATTGTAATGGCTCCCTTATGCTTAATATAATGTTTTCAGTTCTTTTTCCGTTGTGCCTTTATTGTTTTTGACTTTCAACAAGCCAAATTGGGGGAGAAATAATTGATTAAAAAGAAAAATTGATTGATTCAAGCGTGTCATGCACCATTCTCTGTTTGCCCCTATTTTTTGTTTCATTTTTGCCCAAAAAATTTGAATTGAATGGATGCTGAGATTTAGGGGGAGCTGTGATGTTAAAAGGAATTCAATCAATATATATGACTTGTAATTGAATGCTACTTGAATCACAAATGCTTTTAACACTTGCTTTTGGCAAAGGCATTGACAATTTTCAGGTTTGCAAAGCTTAAAGTTCTTCAAATTGATTCAAAATTAACTCCAAGCCTTATTGTTAATCAACTGAAGATTTGGCATGTTTAAAGCCAAAAAGGGGGAGATTGCTGGATTCAATGGAATCACTTGAAGAATGGACAAAGAATTAAAGCTTGGTTTTAGCTTTCAACATGCCTTGAAGTATTGAAGAATTATGTGTGATTAAATGTAAAAGGAAGAAGCATTTCTGGTGATCCAAGTGCATTGCATTCACATCATTCATTTGTTAAATTAGTTTAAAAAATTAAATTCACAAGGCTTTGATAAAATGCTTAAGTTTAATAGTTAAATCAAGGCTAAATCAAGGCTTTTGGAAAAATAAGTTTTCTACTGATTTAATCGATTACTTACTCGTAATAATTGATTATATTGTTCTTAGTGCTTTCTGGAAAACTTTTCAAGAACAATGTAATCGATTACGTATCGGTTTAATCGATTAATTTACCTTGGTTCACATATAAACTACCTTGATGATCATTTTAATCGATTACCTTTGAGCTGTAATCAATTACATAGGCTTACAGGAAAAATCATCTCTCTGTCTTAATTGATTACCAAATATTGTAATCAATTACATCATATGCCTATGCTTAACATATCTTGCTTCTTCAATCGATTACCAGAATTTGTAATCGATTACTCTGTCTATTTTATGTTTATGAAGCCTCCTGCATTAATCGATTACCAGAATCCATAATCGATTACATAGTTTATTTTATGGTTATGAAGCTTCCTGTTTTAATCGATTACGTATTGAAATAACCGATTATTTTGTTCTTGCTTCAACCCAGATTTTTACAGAACCCTTTAATCGATTACATGCTTGATTTAATCGATTACATAAGTAAAATAATTGATTATTGAGCGCGTTTATTCGATTACTAACGGTTAGAAAAGTTTAGTATAAATAGAACCCTTGCTCAACTTGTTTAGTAACTTGATCAATTCGTATTCTGAGCCTACCTAAGCTTTCTAAACACTTTCTTAGTAATTTTTCTGGGTTCTATGAGTGCTTGTCTTCACTAAAACACTTATAGGTTTTTAAGTGATTCTTGAAGCAAGAAGAGTCTTTTTAAAGGTTAAGGAAGGAGATGTTCTGAGTTTGTTTTCATCATTCAACTTGATATATTCATTCATAAGCATATCATTCATTGGATCATCAGGTGTTTTCTCTCCTTAAACTTTGTGGTTGTAATTCTTTTGTAAACTTGTATTTGATTGTCTATTGTAATTGGGTTTCTTGCTTGTAAACTAGAGATAGAGTTTCTCTAGGGGTTTACTGAGTAGTGTTCTCAGTGGGGTTATCTCTAAGAATCTAATAGTGTTTTAGATTTCTGAACTTTATCTATGGTGGATAAAGAGAGACTTTGTTATTACTTGTAAGAACATAAATATTGCAATAGTGGAACTCTATTCTAGTGTTGAGTGGAAGAAAACTGGATGTAGCTACATAGTGTTTGAAGTGAACCAGTATAAACCTTGTGTGTTTTCATCTTGATCTCTTTCTTGATGATATTCTGTTTAACTTGATAATATTGCCTTATTTATTAATTCAATCTTGAGCTATTGGATACCTTGGACTGAACATGTAACACCTCGTAGGCCTCCGGTGTGTTATCATTAATAATATCAGGTTAGCGCTTAAAACATCATTTTAAAACGAAGCGGAAGCATAGAATCGTCTTTCTTGATTCATTATGTATGGAATAAACAGATCACATAGAGTTCACACACACGAGACATATTTTTCACACCCCTGTTGATCAAGTTTCGCATATCATACACATATAGACAGATAACTTGAACCTATAGGCAGATAGTCAAATATACAACAATTATACTCAGGAGGAACATCATATACATATCATCATGAGTTCTGTACATAAATATACATCACAGTCCACACCACAGCGTGGTGATACAAAAGAATATCTGCCCTCACCGAGGGTGTACAGAACCAAACAACTCAGGTGTACACACACACACACCATCCCTTCGCAAGGGTACAAAACATAATCAAAACAAAACTGAGCCTTCAGCTCTCCCTGCTGCTCCTCAGTCAAGCAGCCCAAGTCTCTACTGGGGCCTTCTGCCCTGAGACTGCTCTCCTCTGCCAGAAGAGTCCCCTGAAATCATAAATCCCCACACGGGGTGAGATACACATCTCAATAAGCTCAGGATCCTTGGAGGAATCTCCTCCACCTTGGCCCACTTTCCATAACACATACATCAGGAATCACAAGCAAATGGCCCACTGGCCTGGCCCTCTGGCCCTCATAACAATATATTAAACATCCAAACATGGTGGAGCTACCTCAACGCCTAAATCAGTGTGAGACCGGAAACTCACACCTGTGTCATCCTATTGGGTGCTAACCCTTCGCATGGATGCACATATATGGTACCTCCGAGAATAGAAGGAGCTACCTCAACTTCTATCCCCATGGTCTAAGGGAACCAATTCCCTGGGAGCTACCTCAACCATGAGCCAACCATACTAGGAGCAAACCATCATCACCTAGGGAGGTCCATATCTATCTATTGGCCAATAGATCTATCACAATCAAAGCACCGAATCACAAGCACAGATGCACACACATATAATTATAAAGATGCAACTACCAATGCATGCATCATGAAATGACCACCAC
>PYAF01000521.1:25623-57711 GCA_007407185.1 Glycine tomentella | reverse complement strand
AAGCAAGGAAAATTAGTGAAACCTTTCCTAAAAGCTTACCAATCCACGTGCCAATTGAGAGCTAAGGAGAATGGTGTGGAATTTTCAAGAAGCATGACACTTGGATGGACCAAAATCATTAGCCAATAAAAATAAAACAAGTAGAAAGCAAGAAATGATGGCTTAAAGAAGATATTTTCCTTTCAAAGAGAATAGGACCAGAAATGAGCTTAGGAAGAAGAGGAAGTACACGTTCAAATTCACCAAAAGAATGATGGAGAATTATGTGGAACTTGGCCACTTGGAAGCTAAGAATTGGATGGCCAATAAAATTGAAACAAGTATAAAGTAAGCTTAGATTTTTGTAGTAAAAGATTAAGCTAAAACATCCTATATAAGGAAGCATATGACCAAAAATTTGGACATCTTAAGGAGAGTTCAAACCGTGCAAAACACTAGCCTAAAGCCTTTCATTCATCTTTTACCAAAACATAAAGCAAAAAGCCTAAAACCTTGGAAGTTCACGTGAAGCACTAGCCATTTTAGGAGCAAGAGCTATTCAAATTCAAGGAAGAAAGGCTGTCCACAAGGCTTGGGGAACAAGGTATGGGAGAGTTTATGATAGCTTAGTTTGAATATTACTCCTTGCTTTATTTGCTTGAGTCTTGTATTCTAGGTGCTTAATGAAATGCCTCAAAGAGTTAAAGATTTCTAAATAAAAAGACTATTAGAATAAGTGACTTGATCTTAGTTATTGAATGATATTTTGAATGAATAACTTGAATCTAAACTTAATAAGTGATTTAAGAGACTTAGGTTTATGTATATTATGACTATTATTAAAGAAGGTGATTGAAGATTGGAATTAAAGTTACAAGTATTTTTCTAAATCTTTGAACTTGATTATGTTGAAAACATGTTTATTTATTCTTAGAAGTATATGAAGCTTTATAAAGATTAAGGTTAAGAGGCTTTCTTTAAAGGAATTCTATGAATTTAAGTTGCACACCATATGTTTGATAATTTGTTCCAATGAATAAAATATGTCTAGTAAGTGGTTGTCTGAATCCTTGTTGTTGAATTTAAATTATATTTGCATGGTTTAATGCTTTAGCAAAAGTGATGTGATATTTCATGTGTTGTTGAGTGTTTCCATAAAAGCACACCATATGTTTGATGAAATGTTCTAAAGAAACAAAGATGGATGAAGTATTGGAATCCTTGTGTTGTTAAATATGTTGTGATTATTTATGGATTCCAAGAGTTTTGTTGAGCTATGGCTGTATGCTTAAACTGTGGAGTAAAGCTTTTTGTGATGTTTGAAAGAAGCTTTACGTATTGTTTTAAAAATCATATGCCATGATTTGTGAAAGATGTTGAGCTTTGAGATGTTTGAGAATAAAAAGAATTAAATAATAAAAGTGGATCATTCATGCATTTCATATGCATATGCCCTGTGGGGGTTAAGCCGTGAAGTTGTTTGTCAAATAGCTGAACCGAGTCCATGCGTTCAGAGGTGTCTGAACTGGGGGGTAGTGTGTATCAATGAGGACCACACCACCATGATGATCACATAGGTGGAGGTGACACTCCTACGCGCCACTGCCCTACCCCGACTGAATGGATAGGTGTGCCACTGGGATGGGGCTATCTTGACTGTGGCCACTGATAATGAGATGTTGAGAACTTGAGATCTCAGTCATGCATCATATAAAGATGAGCATGCATTATATACATTATCTGATGAGTACGTTGTATGTTAAATAGATAATATGACTTAATCGTGTGCTGCGTAAATGATGTAAATTAATCTGTGGGTGAATCATCCGTGTTTGTTATTTTTATAAATATTATGATAACCATCTGCGTATATATTCTTTATGAATGTTTTATTCAAACTGTGTTTGTCATAAACTTACCCTATGTTTGTGTCTGTGGTTGACACCTGTGATGACCCCAATGTATTTGGGCGAGCAGGAAAACAGTGGAACATAAGCTGAGAAGGATTTTGAAGAAAAGATTATGAAGATGTGTTGATGATTTGTACTAGAATTTAAATTATTTGTATTTTACGTTGGCTTGTATTTGGGACTGTATAATGAACTATACTTTGGTCTGTAGTGTTGGACTGTACTTGATCATTATAATTACACCGTGAAGAGAGAATTCGTTTATAATATAAACGACTAGTAACATGTGCAAGCAAAGCGAAAAAAATTTTCATAAAATTTATAACTAATCTGATCCTAATCCAAAGTGGTCACAAGATTTCATCTAAAATCAATCAAGCACGAGAGAGTAAAAGGAGGCGTTACACTATGGATGGGACCCTTAGGTCTCAATTAAATGGAGTAGCCATGGAGATTACTCCTGAAATTTGGGAAGCTGTAGCTGGAACTTCCTTTGAAGGAGTAAGGAAATTCGAAGAAGAGGCTGAAGAGTACAATAGGGTGGAGACCTATAGGGGGATGCTTCTTGATCCCTAAATGAGGCTGAAGCTTAGGCTAAGCACTGGCCCAATGACCCATGAGAACAGACTCATTCACTACATAATTACCAACATTCTAACTCCTAGAGCAACCAACAATGCCCAAGCCACTGATGATGACCTACAAATTGTGTATGGTCTCAAGAATTCCATGCAGATGAATTGGATTCTTATTCTGGAAGAAATTATGCTTAAATCAAATAGGTTAATGAACTACCCTTTTCCATACCCTGTTCTTGTTTCCAGGTTTATAGACTACTTTAATATTGATGTTTCTAATGAGGTTGTCGACAACCCAAACTAAAGCAACAACCTCATCAAAGATAAGCATCTTACCAAGCTAGGGATGGTCAAAACTCCTCAAGGATGGCAAATGACTGGCCAACAAGTCCCTAATGCTGCTACTAGAAATGAAGAAGAAGAAGAGGCTGAAGATGAAGGCCCTGCTCAACCATCTTATAGTCTATTTGAATCTCTTATGATTCAAAAGATGGATGGCTTATTGTCCCTTCATCATGAGCACAGGGCTAAAACTAACTTAGCCTTGGAGGAGATCAAATCTAGGGTACAAAGCATAGAAGCTAGGCTTGTGCTTGATGATTTTCCTAACAAAATTCAAGCTTCTTGTACTTTCTAGATGTTGCTCTATTTTCTTTTTATGTTTTTCAATCTGATTAATGTATTGTTTTTTTTCATTAATGAATTTGCATTTGCTTCTCTTACTTGCTATGCTATCTTTTGCCTTTGAAAAGCCAAATAGGGGGAGAAAAATTTGATTGAAAACTTACTATGTTTTTTCCCTCTGTTGTACTCTGTTTTTCTGCTAAGTTTTGCACAAATCAAAAAGCTAATGAATTATCTAAATAAGGGGGAGCAAATTAAGCAAATTAAGTCTAAGGAAACAACTAATGCAAGTAAATGATTAATGGTTAAACCAACAGATTTCTTAACACTTGTTCTTGGCAAAAAAGGTTGATTTGTTTTCAGTATTGGTAAAGTTCAAACAAAATTCAAGAATTCTATCTTTGCTCATCCTTCAAAGTACTACAAATCTCTAACACATGGTCAATCAATATTTGGCATGTTCAAAGCCAAAAAGGGGGACATTGTTGGATATAGGGGGAGCAACAAGAAGAATGAAGCTTTTGACTTAGAAGTGTTTTGAGCTTTTCACATGCCTTGAAGATTGAAATCCAAATCCAAGTGAATGAGAAGCAAATTTGTTGATCCTTGCATTTGCATACATATAGTCATTTATATGCTTAAGGGTTTTTAACAAAGAATCAAAGCTATTTCAAAAAAGATCTTAATGGATAAAGTTTGTGGAAAAATATAAATTCACTGTTTTAATCGATTACCCATAATAGTAATCGATTATATTGTTCATGTTTGAAACTGGAAAAGCTTTGATAAACATTTTAATCGACTACATCACAGATTAATCGATTATATGGCTTATGTTTACAACTAGAAAAGCTTTAATGTATATATTAATCGATTACGCATTTCTTGTAATCGATTACATAGTATAATTCTAGTATAATACATTTCTGCTTTAATCGATTACCGTTCATTGTAATCGATTACACAAACTATCTTGAAAATCTCGTTTTCACTAAATTAATTGATTACCATCATTTGTAATTGATTACATGGGCTATTTTGAAAAAACTTGCTTTGCTGCCTTAATCAATTACCATTATTCGTAATCGATTACACAAGCTATTTTTGGAATAAGACTTTTTTGACTTAATTGATTAAACCTCGGTTTAATCGATTATATTGTTCGTTGTGAAACCCAGAAAGATGTCTTAAACACTTTAATCGATTAAAAGGTAATTTAATCGATTACATAGTTCGTTTTACATGATTATTGGACGCATTTAATCGATTACTGGTTGTTACAAAGTTCTGTTATAAATAGAAGGAAGGCTTGGCTTGATTTGTAACTTGAACATTTCGTATTTTCTGAGCATACGCAAGCCTTCTAAGAGTTTGAAAGTGAATTTCTGTGCTTACTAACTTCTTGTCCTACTGTTTGATACAATCCTAAAACCAAGGCAAGTGAAGGATGACTTGGAATTACACATGGAGACACTTCCTTTGGTGATTAAAGGGCCAATGACAAGGGCTAGGGCTCAAACACTCCAAGATCATATACAATCCAGTTTATATCTCTTGGAGAACCATGAAGAAGGCTACAAAATGTTGAGCTTATCTGTTGTCATCGATTACAAGTAGCATGTAATAGATTAAATACACTGGTATAAATGTTAGATTTGAAATAGCTCTGTTGTAATCGATTATTTTGTCTTGTAATCGATTACATGGAAGTGGGAGTCCCTATGATAATCGATTATTTGGTGAAATAATCGATTACTTTGTTCATGAATCAGCTTCCAGGCCTGATATGAACAAATAATTGGTTGCCAATATCTAGTAATCGATTATTTGATTCAAAATAATTGATTACCATTACGAAATAATCAATTAAAGTCATTCCTACTGCATAGGCGCTATTTTTAGATTTACAAGTTGTTTTAGAAAGCTTGTCTTGGAAGCTATGTTTGGGTTTCATTTAGGACGCATGTACATTTCATTTAGCTTGTAGATTCGTGGTCTATATAAACCACATCACAACAGATTGTAAGAACTTTTTGATTGAATGAAATTAGATTGCACTTTCTGTGTGAGAGGTTGAGAGTTATTCTCCCTTGTTCTTAGTGAAGAACTTCTTGTTTCTTATCAATGGCTTTTGAGCTATTGTGGTGATTCTTGCAAGACTTATTGGAATTCCAATTCCATGGTGTCAATCCAAATCCACTTCTATTCTTCTTCCATTTGTTCCAATTCTTACATTACAAAAACCTAAAAAGTTGTCATAAGACAGGGCATTCATACTCTATTTTTCTATCAATTGGAGAATTGATTCCATTGCAAGGAAGATCGGGGCAAACATGACTTGATTCAGTTCAGGAGTCCATCACTGTTTAATCATCATGAGCTATTGAATGATTTTTGGGCAAGAAACTTCAAGAGTTTAAAGGAGAGCATGTTCTAAAAGTTTGTTTCTACATTCAACCTTTGTTGGTAATTCATTTGCATTCATCTTCAACAGATCATCAGGTTGCTTCTCTCCTTAATCTTTGAGTGTAATTTCGATTTTACAATTTTTGTTATGTGGTGCTTTTGTAAAGAGTTCTTTGAAGCTTTGGCTAGAGTAGTGTTCTCTAGGAAAGAACAGAGTAGTGTTCTCTGGTTCTTGTTCCTTAGAAGTCTAATAGAGTTTTAGATTTCTATTCTTTATCTAATGTAGATAAAGAAAGGTTGTTGTAAAGCTTGTAAGAACAGAAATTTATAATAGTGGAACTCTAATCTAGTGTTGATTAGAAGAAACTGGATGTAGCTTCTGTTGTGAAGTGAACCAGTATAAATTGCTTGTGTTGGTTTTCTTTATCTCTATCTTTACAAGTCATCTTGTTCATTTGATCTTGTTTTTCATTATCATTACCTAACAAGTTCTGTTTTGAGCTATTAGTTTCTTAAACTAAGTTAGTTGATTGAATAAGAGCATTTTTGGTTTTAAAAGTGATAAAAATCCTTAACTCTGATTTGATAAATAATTTTAAAAGACCAATTTTAAACTAATTCACCCCCCTCTTGGTTATTGTGGGTATTCCTATTGTTCTTAGAAGAAGAGCTTACACTTGTGGAAACCATTGAGGGTGATCTCTTGATGGTGAGGAGAATGTTAAGCAATTTTTGCATTGACAAAGAGGAAACTCAAAGAGAAAATATTTTTCACACAAGGTGCCTAATTGGAGAAAAGGTGTGCTATCTTATTTAGATCTGATGTGGCAAGGTTTTCCACATTCAAAGCATGTAAAATTGTTGTCAATCTTCTTGTTGCTGTTGTTGTTGTTGTTGTTGTTCTTGCTGGTTTTAATGAACCTTTTGTTCTTGTTTTTCCTCAAGAACTTGCTGAATTTTCTGACAACTAAGTTCATGGTGTCCTCTTCATCCTCATCACTTGTTTTTTCCTCTTTTTCAGCTTTTGAAGTTGCAGCTTTTAATGCAATGCTTCTGTTTTTCTTTTCTGCATCCTCATTACATGTTAGTTGAGACATTTCAAGCTCATATTCAAGTAGCTTACTAAATAGTGCAGCCATGGACATCTTTGATAGATCTTTGGATTCCTTGATTGTTGTCACATTTGGTTGCCAAGGCCTTGTTAGTCACTTCAAGATCTTGATGTTCAATTCTTTAGTATCAAAGATCTTTCCAAGACCCAAAAGATGGTTGACAATATGACTTGAACATCTCATACTCATGGATTAATGCATGCTTCCTTGATCTCCTGACTTCTTCAGTTCCTTCATGAGTAATCTCCAGCATCTCCCACATTTCTTTTGCATTTGTGCATCTCACTGTTCTGAAAAATTCATCAGAGGAAAGTGCAGAGGTGATCATATTTTTGGCTTTAAAATCATATTTAACAACCTTTTGTTCAACTTTTGTCATCTCATCCCATTCTTTGGGAATCAATTCATTGGTAACAGTTTTCTTTGGAATAAAAGGACCTTTTTCTATAGCATTCCAAGCACCTGGGTCGTTTGATTGAATAAAGATTTTCATTTTATTTTTCCAAAAAACTGAAATGTTCCCCTTCAAACATAAGAGGTTTGTCTAAAGAAGCACCTTCCTTAAAGGTTATTTGTGAGGTATTCATTTTTCTTTTTGAAGAAAAACAAGTGATCTTGAATAACTCTCAAGAACAAGCTCTTGATGTCAATTGAAAATAATAGGAATTCATCACAACAACCAAGAAGGGGGTGAATTGGTTGAACCTTGGTATTTTTAAAATTTAAATTCAAATCAGAGTTTCAGGATCTTTATCACTTTCAAAAACCAAGAAACCTTTTACTCAATCAAATAGCTCAGCCCAAAAATTCAATAGATCAAAACAGAACTTGTTGTACAATGAATATGATTCAAAGAATTAAAGATCAATGAATAAGATGAGAATAGAGATATAGAAATAAGAACACAAGCAATTTATACTAGTTCACTTCAAAATATGAAGGTACATCCAGTTTCTTCTAATTCACACTGAATTAGAGTTCCACTATTATAAAATATTCTTACAAGCTTTTACAAGAACCTCCCCTTTATCAACCCTAGATAAAGAAAAGAAATCTAAAATCCTATTAGACTTCTAAGGAGAAAGATTCAGAGAACACTACTCTAATCTTTAAGCTAGAGAACCCTTCTCTAGTCCCAAGCAAGAAGAATCCAATTACAATAGCCAATCACAAGAGAATTTGTAAACAAAATTACAATCAATGAGTTAAGGAAAGAAACAACCTGATGATCCAGTGAATGATATGCAAATGAATGAAGAATTCAGGTTGAAAGACAAAAACAATCTCAGAACATTCTTCTTCCTTAACCTTTGAAAGAGATTTCTTGCTTTAAAAAATCACTCAAAACCCCATGAGTGTTTTAGTTGATGCAAGAACTTATAGAACTCATAAAATCACTTCGGAAGTGTTTAGAAAGCTTGTGTATACTCAAAATACGAATTGATCAAGTTTCTAAACAAGTCGAGCCTTGGTTCTATTTATAACAAACTTTTGTAACTGTCAGTAATCGATTAAACGCGCCTAATAATCAATTAAAACGCTCATGTAATCGATTAAATTAATCTTGTAATCGATTAAACTGTTCTATAAAGTTTTTGTTCATGAGAAACAAGTAAAATAGTCGATTATTCCATCTTGTAATCGATTAAGACAGGAAGCTTCAAAATGTCAAAATACACTATGTAATCAATTACGATCTTTGGTAATCGATTAAACCAAAAAGCTTTAAAAAACAGAATGAACTATGTAATCGATTACAACATTTGGTAATCAATTATGATAGGAAGATGGCTTTTTCAACTAAGCCTATGTAATCGATTACAATACCTTGGTAATCGATTCTTCCAGAGAGACTTAAAAACATGTATAGCTTTGTAATCGATTACCACCCAATGATAATCGATTAAAGTGTTTAACAAATCAGTTCATATGAAAACAAAGGTCAAATAATCGATTATTCCGATAAGCAATCGATTACCTTGTTCTTGAAAGCTTTTCCAGAATAGACTAAGAACAAAATAATTGATTATACCTTTAAGGTAATCGATTATAACAGTACAAAAACTATTTTTCCAAAAACCTTTGAATCTAATTAAAACCTTAGTTAGATGTTAAAAGCTTTGTTTGATTTTAATGAAAAACACTTAGCTAAATCAATGAATGAATGAATGAATGCATGGATCAATCAGATAGCTTTCCTTTGACATAATATTCTTCAATTCCAAGTCTTCAAGCATGTTAAAATCTCAAAACCAATCTTGTATCAAAGACTTCCAAACTATATGAAGCTCCCCCTGTATTCAACAACCCTCTTTTCTACGTCTGTTATTTCATTCCATTCTTTGGGAATGAATTTATTACCAACAGATTTGATTGGAACCAAATGACCTTTTTCTATTGCATTCCATCCACCGGGGTCATTTGATTGAACGAATATCTACATTCTTTTTTTCCAAAAATTGAAGTGTTATCCCTCAAACATCGGAGGAAAATTGAGGGAGGCACCCTACTTGAAGGTAATTTGTATGGCATGCATTTTCTTTGAAAAAAGATAGTGATCTTGAGTAACACACAAGAACCTGCTCTTGATACCAATTGATAACAGTATGAACAACACACAAGAACCAAAA
This sequence comes from Glycine tomentella, assembly GCA_007407185.1. Lineage (NCBI taxonomy): Eukaryota > Viridiplantae > Streptophyta > Magnoliopsida > Fabales > Fabaceae > Glycine > Glycine tomentella. Next base: position 48,472 of record PYAF01000521.1, on the reverse strand, counting down.
GCGAGGGTGAATTGGTTGATCTTGGACAATTAAAAATTCTTAAACAATCCAAGTTAACAAGATCATATCACAAAACAATCCAAGAGAGCTTTCAACCAATCAAACACCACTACTTAAAGAATGGAATCAAAGACATTTTCCGTTGATTGTGAAATGTAACACCAATGAATGACAAGTTATAACAGCAAGAAAAGATAAAGATGAAGTAGTCAATACAAGGATTTATACTGGTTCACTTCTCAACCTAGAGAAGCTATATCCAGTTCTTCTAACCAACAAGTTAGAGTTCCACTACTAACAATCTATTTCTCACAAGCTTTTTACAACTACTCTCAATCACACCTAGATCAAGAATGAGATTTCTAACCCACTTAAAATTTCAGTGATCAAGATATAGAGAAAACCTATCTCTACTCTTACCTTTAGAAACACCTATTCTAGGAAATCCTTAAGAAAGGAAACCACCTCATGATCCCGTAATGATGTATGCAAAAGATTACCAGACTTCAATCAATGGTGAAAGAAACAACTTCAAAACTTTCCTTCCAAACCTTCTTTTGAAACTTTCTCCAAAAGAAATACTCTTTAGATATCTTGAAGCTTGAGGATTTGTGGATCTAACATAGTTTAGCACTTAGAATCTTTTCTTACTACAGAAAGCTCATGAAAATACTTTGATAATTCGTTGTGTTTTTTCAAAACATCCAATAGCTATTTATAGAAATTTGTTTGTAATTGTTAGTAATCGATTAATTCACTAATGTAATCAATTAAATTCACTTATGTAATTGATTATTAACTCATATAATCGATTGAAGTGTTCTTGAACTTTCTAGAAAAGATTTATGAGCAATGTAATCGATTAATTTGCAATGTAATCGATTATCACATAAAGTCTTTGTTCTAAACACGCGCCAAGTAATCGATTACAACAATATTGTAATCGACTATCACAGGAAGACTTTTCTATGATTTTGTGTAGTGTAATCGATTATCATACTCTTGTAATCGATTAAAGTGTTCTTTAAAGCTTACGTAATAGATTACCATTTACTGGTAATTGATTAAACCGGTGAGAAATTGTTTGTCCAAAAACTTAAACATTGAAGACTTGGCTTTAAATGCAATCATGAAAACCTTATGTTTCAGAAAAGCTTTTTCACTAAACTTATGCTTTTATGAAAACATGAATGCAAAACCATGAATAAGCTATATGCAATGGATCATAGGAAGTCTCACTTAGACAAACACAAATTACAACTACCAATCAATTGATTTGGCATGTAAAAAGTCTAAATACTTTGTTGCCTAAGTGACTCAGCTTCTTGATCCTCTTAAGCTCCCCCTGATTCTAACAAGGAAAACCTTTAATGTTTGTGATCTTTCTTTGTGTGATGTAGGTACAAGTGAGGTAACAAAATAAAGGTCAAGTTCCTTTCAAGGAGAGGATGATGAAGGGCCATTACAAGCTTAAGGCCAAAAAGGAGCACTTGAAGAGCTTCCTTTGGTTAGCCTTAGAGGACCCATGACAAGAGCTATAACTCAACCCCTTCAAGAGCACACCAAAGTTAATTTTCACCTCTTAGACAAGCATGAAGAAGCACACCAACTTAAGAAGAATAAGGGCTGAATTTTGTACTCTCAAGTTGAATTTAATTCCAGCACTTATAGTGGCAATTGTAGTGGCAATAAACAGGCCTATAGTGACAATTATTTAATAAGTGTAGGTGCACTTGTATATAATTTTTATCACCTCAAGCTTTATTAGCTTACACCTCAAGCTTCATTTCATTTGCCATTTCATTCCACTTGCATTTAGCTTGCATTTTTTTTAGCTTAGGTAGCTTACAATACAAGCTTTAGGACCTTGGCTATATAAAGCCAACAAAAACGTATTGTACATACCTTTTGGTAAATTAATAGAAATCTGAATTTCTTGTGAGAGTTGCTCTCTTTGTTCTTGTGCAAGAACTTTTTGGATCTTATCAATGGCTTCTCAAGGTTATTTTGGCAATTCTTCCTAGACTCATTGGAGAGCCTCTCCATGGCATCATCCACCTTCATTCCTTGTCTAATTCCATCCTCCATTGCTTACTTTCTTTGGACCTCATTCACGTCACTTTTGCTCCAAAATCTGGAGTAAGAGTTTGAGTTCTTGAAGTGTTCATGAAGATTTAGTTGCATTGCAAGGTAGATTGGGGAAATAAATGTCTAATGAGCTTAGGCATACATCAAGTCGTGATTGTTATCTAAGTGGCCTCAATGAACTCAAGAGGGGGTGAATTGAGTTTATAAACTTTTTATTTTTAGTACACTCTATTTCCTTGTTTTATGATAAATATGATGATGTATCAAAACCTTGATTAAAAATAGAAAAAAAAATAAAAGTACTCTTACACCTTGTTACAATTAAGATCTCTACCAATATAAATAAATATAGTAAATGTACAATAAAATTAAAGAAATAAGAGAAGACAGAATTGCAAACTCGTTTTATATTGGTTCGGTCACTTCTTGTGCCTATGTCTAGTCCCCAAGCAACCCGCTTAAGAGTTTCACTATCATTCAAATCCTTTACAACAACAGAGTACTCTTACACCTTGGGATCCCTCACCCTTTGTGTTTGAGTCTCTCAAGAATCAAAAGATACCACACTCTTGTTCTTACAAAGGATATCTTACCCTTTTCAAAAGTTTAGACAAAGAATATAAGAATTCACTCTTTGATTTAAAGGAAATGTTACAAATTGAAGCACTAGAAGGCTTTTCAATAATAAGTGTATCAGGCCAAGATTTTGATCAAGAACTTGATGAATGAGAATTATTGTTAACAAGATATTTTCAAAAGTTTTTCATCCTTTTTTAAACATGTTAAAATGATGAATATTTATAGGCAAAATTTGTGTAAATCGTGATGGATCATTCCCAAAAGATGTAACTCTTCAAAACTCACTTTTTGTTATAATTTCAAATTTCAAGTTATGGGTACATGATGTGGTAATCAATTACATTGATTCCAAAACTTGAAAAACAACTTTATCACTTTTAAAAGAAACTTGAAGACTTGATTTAAATTAATCAAATGGCCAAATATTTTTATTGGAAAAACCTTTTAACAATTTAACCTAAGTCTTGAATCTTATAATTACTTGACTTGTTCGTGTTCAAGATTCTTGTTATTTTGCTTTCGCCTTTCTGTTATTTGCCTTTTAGCATCATCAAAATCTACAACATTACATAATCACAGTGGTCTTATACAACCTATATCATGCAGACTCTGATATGCCTAAATAGGTTGATATGTGTGTAGCAATTTGAATACTGTTTAAGTTACAAAAGTACATTTGAGAGGATCTTAATGTATGTGGAAACCTAACACAAAGGTATATATCTTTCATGAAGGAGTAGTGAGTTGATATAACTTTTATCTTGGAGGAAATTGATGATCAAGATAAAGATGTAATTTTGTTCTCACAATATAACACAATTGCATTCCTTTGAAGATTGCTTATACTGTAGTGGTCCAAATCACATGAGATTGATGAAGAAGCTCACATTGGAATACTTTGAATGCTACAATCCTTAGAATTTTATACAACTATCATGAAGACCTCAAAAGCCAATCTGTCCATTCAAAGGTACAAAGAAATAAAAAATAATAGCAATTATAACATGCTACAACAAGCCTACACTGGAATCTTTGGAATGCTAATTCATCATGCCATTTCATCAAACTATTCCTATAAGAAGAACATCTAGTGGTTTTCCATCTACATCAAAGAACTCTTAAATCAGAATATCATATGTAGGAAAGCTATGCAAGCCAACATATCTGCAAATGATACATATACAAAAAGTAGAACATAGCAATTGTTCTGATGAGTTCAGAACAAGCTCAAAATGGATGTCTCAAGTGTGCTTTCAAGTGAGAAGCTTCCTAAGATTTGAATGAAACGCATTTGTGTGATGAATTCAATGCATCCCTCTGAAGATCTCAACCTTACTAAGTTGCAAAGACATGAAGAAGGCCTTACATAAAAGATTTATCAAAGGCTACAAAGAGCATACAACATCAGAATGATACTCTGTTTACAGAATAAAATCAAGACAAGAGAGATTCTGAGATAACTATATCAGAATGATGTATTAAAGTTAAGATCATCCAATATCTATGCATTAAAATGAAGTTGCATTAAAGTCTACATCAGAATGATGAAGATCTTGACTCTATATACTAAACTTTAGAATGGTTAAGATTACACCTCAAAGACAACATCATGTCTTCCATATGATGTCTCAGATATAGAGGGCACATCAGAAGACTGACGTCAATAGCATCTCATTACCCATATGTTGCTACACACTAAGGGCACATCAGAAAATGAATGCTAACTGGATTTGAAGATGCAGAAGTTGAAAGCTTAGGAATGTTCTTAAGAAGATCTGGTGTGCAACATCAGAATGAAGATTGAAGAGACTTTGTGAAGTCTGAACCAAGGACAAAATACTAACACAATATCTACAACAACCTTCACATGTTAACTATATTGGAGTATGTGTTGGGATATTTTGGAAAGCAATCCAAATCGCACAAGTAGTAGAATGGATAAGTCCAAGTATCGTTTCCCAAGAGACTTGCATAATGTTGGACAATATTCATGTAATTACTATCTAAGCTAACAAATATCACAAGAAAGGAATAAAGACATGAACTTTGGTTGGTTTTGTGAAAGTTCAGAACAAATATAATGTTGGACAGAACTTAAAAGACATTTTTGTGGTTTTATAAAATTAACAAAGCTATGAAAGAAGTTAAAATAGAATGTAGAAATGTTGCAAGGGTTAGATTTACCAAATTTGTACTCTCTTCTTGCATAAACGTGCCATACATATTCCATTTTCATTCCCATGTTAAAATCAACCAATAAAAGTGTTCTTAGTCCTAATTCCTTTGGTAAAAGGAGTCTTAGATACCTTCCCTAAGCCATGATCCCTCAAAAACTTAACAAATGCATTAGCTTCAAGCTTTGTGACAAAAGATTATCAACAAACTCAGCTTCATTCCTAGACACCAAGCCTTTTGAGTATATTACTTCAGATCTTGACAATAAAAGTGTTTCCCAACAACATTCATGTCAAAAATCATGCCATGGTTGATCAATCCACAACAAGCATTAAGTAAAAAAATTAAGATACTAACATAGAATACTAATATATTAAACCTTATAAGAAGATACAAGAAAGTACAAAAATGGTTACGTCTACCCCTAACAACAGAAGAAATTAGCTACCCATAGCCATGGATAGCATCAAAATACATGGAAGGAGGAAAAAGATGGAAGAAAAAGCTCCGACAGAGCATGAAGGAGCTCCTCTACTCCAGAGAGTTGTCCAAATCTGTCTCCTACTGCAAAATGATCCAAAATGCCTTCACAAATGAGGGTTAGTAATTTATATAGTCGAGTATATCATTTTTTATATTAAGTGATGCTTGGCTTGGCCATAGATTCTGGCATAACCATTTAGAAGATTTTCCTACTTCAACAAATTGTTGCCTCAGATTTTATTTTGAAGCTTCAGTACTTCAATTTCCAACTCCATAATATGTTTTTCATCTTTATTCTCTCTTTTTTCTACAAAAAATGGGGGAAATTACTACAATAAAACCAAGAAACCAAACTATTGAAATAAAACCTAACTAGTAACAAAACTAAAGCAAATTGAGTTAAAACATCCCGCCACATAAAAAAAGGGTGACATGATTGCATCAAAAACTACTTTGATAAGTAGGTAATTTTAGCACTTATCAACTCCCCCAAACTTGGAGTTTGCTTGTCCTCAAGCAAAAGATACAAACTAACAAGTAGTACCTAGAAATACTAACACTACAACGACACATATGGACAAAGATCAATCTCATCCTAGAAAATCTAGCATATACTTCCATCCAATCTTGAAAAAGAACAAACCAAAGATTTAAATTTCAACCATGATGCCTTCAACGAGACCATAACAAGGTTGCAAATGCCAAAATTCAAGAAAGGAAGCAAGCACAACAATCCTTATTTGACAAAACTAAAAAATGCTTGACTCTCTTCACTCAAGTGTTCCACTTAAGCATCGATTGCTTTAGGTGCTGAAATATCTCACAATCATCACATAATGGAAACATAAATCAGTTTTGCTTTCCTTCTCAAATGCAATGCAATTCATGCACACACACTTTTAGATCACAAGGACTTGATCAAGGCTTTTAACGTGACTTGGCTTTAAAGGAAATTGGTTTTTCTAATAAATCAAAGACCATGAGATTAAGAGAGCAATCAATGTATTTTTCACAATTCACACAACCTCTCTTATTCTCAACATCACCAAGATCCCCAATCCTCTCCTTTTCCTATTCAAAGGTCGGTTTCATGCCACAAAGTAACAACAAGTATCCCAAATTTATTTATTTATGTTTCCTTAATCTTCCTTTTTCTGCTTTTTGTTTTTATGTTATTTTTTCAATTTTTTCTTTCTTTTTCAATTTTATACATTGAAGGAAAGTTCAACTTTAAAGAAATTCAAACAACATAGCTATGACACATTTCTATTTACATGAAAGTGATCCCGCAATTGTTCCCATATTGATCCATATGTGAAAACACTCCCCCAAACTTACTTTCAACCCAATACATACAATTGTTCTCCTATCCTATGGTAAATAAAGTGTATTGTTTTTCTTTTGGGTTATCATGAAATAAATTAATTCAATTTAAGGCTCAAATAGGATGCACAAAAGGATACCAATAGGCGTGGCTTTTTGGCTATATGATTCATAATTAACAAACAAAAATTTACCTTGATCATTGTTTATTAGTACACACAAATCATCACTAGAGAATTGTTCAAAAACTAAGTGTGCCCCATGGGTGGTACTTGTAACACTAAAAAATTTACAACTTGGACTATAGTAAAATCGTGTTGTATTCTATGTGAAAGCTTAATTGATATTGAAATTAGTTACAATTATGATTTTAGTAAGTGAATTGGAAAAAAAATTGAATTATATATATATTTTTCATGTGACAAGTTTTAGTGAAATTCAACTTTAATTAAAATCAAAGTTTTATACTGTGTGAATTTATATTGTGTAGATAATTTAATTATCCTTTTTCCTGAGATAATTAATCTTGATTGAAATCTCATTTAACTATTCGTGTGATTGATTTTGTGTAACCAACATATGTTGAAAGTTTAAATTCAATTGAGAATAATTTGGAATGCATAAAATTTATACAGTAGGAACCTGTGTAACACGCTAAGGGTATTACCTCAATTATGCTTATGATTCTAAAATATCAAAATTAAAAATATTTAATTCCAAATTAGTCAGGATCTCTTTGTCCTGGTGAACCGGAGAATTAAGACAAAAAAAAAAAACTTACCATATATAATAGGTTGTGATTAAATGATTATGTAAAAATTTTACATTATTATTAGGACATGATGCTTTTTCTCATAAAAGATAGGACAGACTTGAAATGAGAATTCGGCTATGTTTGGTGATGCATCTAAAAGGATCGAGAAACATCAGTTTTTGGTTAGGGGGTACTAAATAACAAAAAAAAAAAAAAGAGTAATAGGGACTCGATGAAAATATTATAATCAGCTTATAGAGACTTAACGAAAATTTTGACCTACACAGTGTGCCCATACATAAATAAAAGCCACCAACCAAACTCAGGACAATCGACATCACACGTGTCATGTGTTGATTTCAAATATTGAGTGTCGATATCATGGAGATGACATTTTTGTTGTAATATAATTTTTTAAATGATTTTATAGTAATATAAAAGCTGTCTAATGTTTCCTAGTATAATTTTACTTTGTTTTTATTCTCTTCATCCTCTCTCTTTTTGCTATCATAGTCTTATAGGTGGTTGAAATCCACCTATGTGTGCTTGCATGCATGGTCTATCCCAAGCTAGGATAAAGGAGAAGGGTTGGTGTCAGGTGTTGCGAATCGAACAACTATTTTTTTGAGATGAACACTTATGATATTTCGTTGGGGTGTACCTTTCATAGCGATGCGTTACATCGGGCCTCGGATGTAGCGAAAAATGGGCTAGGGCCTTTGCCATAAGGCAAGGTGCTACATCGGTCCTGGGATGTAGTGATAAGTAAGCTAGGGTCCTTGTCGCAAGGCAAGGTTCCAGGTCTTCACCTGGATTTGGTGACAAGTAGACAAGGGTCTCAACATGCAGATGGGCGAGCATGGTGGACAAACACCGCCCAGAGGTTAAGGATGCAATTGAAAAGTTGGAACATAGGAACATTAACGGGTAAAGTAAGGGAGTTAGCAGATGTTTTTTCCAGGAGGAAAATGCATATTGTTTCTTGCAAGAAACAAAGTAGGTTGAAGAAAAGGCGAAGGAAGTGGATTGCATTGGTTTCAAGTTGTGGTATACATATATAACCAAGAGTCGAAATAAGGTTGGAATTATGATCGATAGAAGTTTCAGAGATAAAGTTGTAGATGTCAAAAGGAAAGGTGACAAGATTATGATGATTAAGCTTGTAGTGGGTGATTTAATTTTAAATATCCTTAGTGTGTTTGCATCCGAAGTTGGACAACAATCAAATGAAAAGAACCAATTTTGGGAAGACATGGAGGAGGTTTCGAGAGGGATACCGAGAGAGGAGAAGAATTTCCTGATAGGAGATATAAATGGTCATTTTGGTAAAAGCAGTGGAGGTTTTGATAGAATTTATGAAGGTTTTGACTATGGGATGACAAATGAGACTGGAGAAGATATCTTGAACGTTGAACTAGCCTATGATTTGATGCTGGCAAACACTTTTATCAAAAAAGGGAGTCTCATCTTATCACTTATCATAGTGGCCAAAATCGTAGTCAAATTGATTTCTTTATGGCTAAAAGAGAAGACAAAAATTCTTATATCGATTGCAAGGTTTACCCTATAGAATGTGTCTCTATGCAACATAAGTTGGTAGTTCTAGAGGTTCGATTCAAAAAAGTACTTAATAGGAGGAAGAGGGCTCAAAACCCAAGGATAAGATGGTGGAAGCTAAAGGAGCAAAGAAAATAGAGTTAAAGGAAAACATGTTGCGTGAAGGACCGTGAGAGTTTATTGGAGAAGTAAATGAAATATGGAATAATATGGTTATGTTTCCAAAATGTGGGAAGGAGGGTGTTGAGAGAAAGCAATGGAAACAGAGTTCTTACAAAGGAAACATGGTGGTGGAATGGAAAGGTGCTGGAGACAATTAAACAAAAGAAGGAATGCTTTATATCTTTGCATAGAAAGATCTTTGCAAAAATTTAGAGTAGCGAGAAAAAATGCAAAGAAAACAGTGCGGGAAGCTAGAGGCAAGGTTTTTGACAATTTGTATAAAAATATTTGGAGTAAGGATGGTGTTGTATAAAAATATTTAGAGTAAGGATGGTGAAAAAGGTAAATACAAGCTTGCAAAAATGAGGGAAAAGAAGAGTAAAGACCTTACCCAAGTTAGATGCACCAAGGATGAAAATCAAAAAACGTTTGTTAAGAGATGAAAATGTAAATGAAAGATGGCTAAACTACTTTAACAGTATTTTTAATGGGGATGGCGATAAAAGTGAGGTGGACTTGGAGGATGCTTATGATGATTTTAATAGAAGATTTGTGCATAGAATTAATACACATGAAGTTAAGGAGACTTTCAAGAGGATGGAAAATAATAAAGATTTGGGACCCGATGACGTCCCTATTGAAGTGTGGAGAGGCATGGGAGATGTGGCAATAAAAGGATTGACCAATCTTTTCAATAAGATTCTTAAAAAAAATAAGATGTCTGATGCTTGGAGGAAAAATATGCTTGTGCCTATTTACAAAAACAAGGGAGATATCCAGAATTGTTCTAACTATAGAGGCATTAAGCTTATGAACCATACTATGAAGTTGTGGGAGAAAGTTATTGAACATCGCTTAATGAGAGAGACCAAGGATTTTGTAAATCAATTTGGATTTATGTCAGGAAGATGTACCATGAAAGCTATTTTCTTGATGTGACAATTAATGGAAAGGTATCGAGAAAAGAAGAAAGACTTACATATGATGTTCATAGATCTTCAGAAAACATACTATAGGGTCCCAAGAAAAGTTTTATGGTCGACTCTTGAGAAGAAAAAAGTACCACTAAAGTATGTTAATGCAATCAAGGATATGTATGATGGGACTACCACATGTGTGAAAGCTTGTAATGGAACATCAAGGGATTTTCCTATCACAGTAGTTGTACACAAAGGTTCGGCTCTTAGTCCTTATCTTTTTGCCTTGATAATGGATGAACTATCAAAAGATATTCAAGAGAAAATGTCGTGGTGTATGCTTTTTGCATATGATATTGTGCTTATTGATGAGACCAAAGACAATGTTAATAGGAAACTTGAATTGTGGAGAAACACTTTGGAGTCTAAAGGATTCACGATAAGTCAGAGCAAGACTGAGTAATGAAGTGTGAGTTTTCGCTGGTAAGAGATGGTGATCAAGACCCGTGCATTTACTTGGTAAAGAGGTACCTAAGAAGAATGAAGCTTTTGAATTAGAAGAATGTTTTGAGCTTTTCACATGCCTTGAAGATTGAAATCCAAATTGAAGTGTATGAAAAGCAAATCTGTTTATCCTTGCATTTGCATGCATATAATCTTTACATGCTTAAGTGTTTTCATCAAAGAATCAAAGTTATTTTGAAAAAGAACTAAATCGGTAATGTTTTTGGAAAAATGTAATTTCACTATTTTAATCGATTACCCAGCAGATTAATTGATTATTTAGTTTATGTCTAAAATTGGAAAAGCTTTGATGAACATTTTAATCGATTTACATCACGGATTAATTGATTATTTGGTTTGTGTTTAAAACTAGAGAAGCTTTAATGAATATATTAATCGATTACCCATTTCTTGTAATCGATTACATAGTGTAAATCAAAAGTAGTACATTGCTACTTTAATCGATTACCATTTACAGTAATCGATTATACAAGCTATCTTGAAAATCATGTTTTTACTAATTTAATTGATTACCATTATCTGTAATCGATTACATAGGCTATTTGAGAAAAGCTTGCTTCACTGCCTTAATTGATTGCCAAATATTGTAATCGATTATACAAGAGGCTTAGATATAAAACTTCACTGCTTTTAATCAATTACAGCTCGATTTAATCGATTATCTTGTTCGTTGTGAAACCCAGAATTCAGCTTTGAACACTTTAATTGATTAAGTGGTAATTTAATCGATTACATGGCTCGTTTTAATTGATTATTGGGCACATGTAATCGATTACAGGTTGTTATAAAAATCTGTTATAAATAGAAGGAAGGCTTGGCTTGAAAACTTAACTTAAATACTTCGAAATTTCTGAATACACACAAGCCTTCACAAAGTTCTAAAGTGATTTTCTGGGTTTACTTAATTCTTGTCCCACTCTTTAATCCTCATGGGTATTGAATGATTTCTTGGGCAAGAGATTTCAAAAGAATAATGGAGAGCATGTTCTAAAAATCTATTTCTACATTCAACCTTGATTGGTAACTCATATGTATTCATATTCACTGGATCATCAAGTTGTTTCTCTCCATAATCTTTGAGTGTAATTTTGTTTTTGTAATTTCTGTTATTTGATGTTATTGTAAAGGGTTCTTTGAAACTTGTTCTAGAGTATTGTTCTCTAGGGAAGAACAAAGTAATGTTCTCTTGTTCTTGATTATTAGGAGTCTAATAGGGTTTTAGATTTCTATTCTTTATCTAAGGTTAATAAAGAAGGATTGTTGTAAAGCTTGTAAGAATAGAATTTTATAATAGTAGAACTCTAATCTAATGTTGATTAGAATAAACTGGAAGTAGCTTCTCTTGAGAAGTGAACCAGTATAAATTGCTTGAGTTGATTTTCTTTATCTCTATCTCTTCAAGTAATCTTGTTCATTTGTTCTTGGTGGTATTATCATTACTCAACAAGTTTTGTTTTGAGCTATGACTCTGATTTTATAAATAATTTTAAAAGACCAAGTTTAAACCAATTCACCCCCCTCTTGGTTATTGTGGATATTCCTATTGTTTTCAGATGTAAATCATAGAATCAGAGTAGGGTGGATGAAATGGCGGAATGCATCTGGGTTTTTGTGTGACCGCAAAATTTCCCTTAAGCTAAAAGGAAAATTCTATAGATTAATTGTAAGACCTAATGTTGTATGAAGCTGAATGTTGGCTAGCACATAGGCAACATAAGTATAAAATAGGGGTAGCAGAAATGAGGATGTTAAGGTGGATGCCTGGTTATATAAAGATGGATAAGATAAGAAATGAAGATATTCGATGAAAGATAACAATAATAACGGTAACTAAACAGATAAGGGAGCATATAGATTGAGGTAGTTTGGGCACATAATGAGACGGCCCCTGGATACTCCCGTAAGAACAAAAGTTTGTTACCAAGAGCTAGTCACAAAGAGAGGTAGAGGTAGACTGAAACTTACCTGGGGAAAGGTAATTAAATAAGACTTAATGGAGTGGGATATAGATTGGCGGAAGATGTGTCTTAGGATGAAATGGAGAAAAGCTATAAGTTTGGTGGAGGGTTAGATCTGCTATTATCTCTATGTTCCAGACGGTCCATTTTTAGTTCTTTTCATCTTCATTTTTCCCCCCTTCTTTCATCCTTCTTTTCTTTTCTTTTATCTTATTTTCTTTTTTTTTCTTATTTCCCTTTTTTTCTCCCCTCCTTTTTTCCTACTTCCTCGTATCTATCATTGGGTTCATCTACCACCGACCCCAATTAACTTGGGTTAAAGATATTGTTGATGTTGAGTCTTATAGGTGGTTGCTTGTATAAAGAATGATAAAATTAAAAATAAAAATAAAAAGTGATGTTGAAACCATGCAAACCATTCCTACCTTTCGACATTGCCACAAAAAAATGGATTCCCATTCATCATCTAAGTTTGAACCATCGCATAATAGGTATTTCATTTCAATACAAAAATATGTTGTATAGAAAAGATGTTTCAAAATAACTTCTATATAAAATCCTCATTTTATTTAGAATTTAAATTTGCAAATCTCCATCCAAGTATCATTGATAGGTCTTCACAATAGTTTATTCTAGGTGATTATTGCATTCTTTGGCAGATTACACCTTGCCCTTCTAGAGCAGCTCAAAATGGGAACTATAGCTAGTTATTCAAGATCTAGAAAGACTAGAAGTTGTAATTTGTTCCAGCTTGATAAATTAACACCATCCTCTGCCTAATTTCGTTAATTCAGTTACACATATTAAGGGTTAATGATAATGTCAGTAAATCTATGAGACACATCAAGGGTTAATTGCCAATATCACGAAATCGTGAATCATTTAACTGGAAAGAAGTTAGGTTAGTAGTCCTAAGTTTGTAGCATAATTGATATTGTGAGCTCAGTACCTATTATAATTATACTAGTAACACAAATTCCACTCTCAACTTATTCATAATTCATAAAGATATTTATTATAAAGAGATCAAATAAGTAGCACCAACACAAACCATTATAAACTTTTGATTAGAAAAGCATTAGGGTCTGTTTGGATGTAAGCTTCTCTAGAAACACTTCTAGAAGAAAAAAGTAAGAAGAAAAAAATGAAAGCAGCTTCTCAATAAGTTAAAATGAGTTTTTTATTAGCTAATTTGTAGATGTTATCTCATCTTTTAGAGAAGTTATATTTGTGAGCTTCTAAAAATTAGCTAATGGAGAACTTATTTTTACTTATGAAAAAGTTCATCTTATTTTTTTTTCTTCTTATTTTCTTCTTCTAGAAGTGCTTTTAGAGAAGCTTACCCAAACATGCCCTACTATACCTAATGCAGTGTTGTTTGATTACAAACATAACATCCAAATTTAAAGTCGAGATCATTTTTTTATGGTACATATATTTCTTTTAACGTGAATTTTTTCTCCATATATAAAACTTAAGTACGACACCTTATCTAAGTAAATACTATTCTTGAATCAGGTCTTCTAGATCCCAAAGAAGCAAAGGATTATGATGTTGATTCTCTCTTGGTATCCATAACATCATCTTTGAGATAGATTACAAAGTTGTTTTCGATAATATCATGTCTATTGTCTTGGAACTTTCAGAGGTTGATCTTATTTTGTCAAATTGCAATCAATACCTTTGTAGATTTTCAAACTCAATGGTAAGTTTTGCTAGAACTCAAGCTAATAATGTAGCTTATAAGTTAGCAAGGGCGTCAAGATTTTTTTGTTAGCATTCATACTTTTAATCATATTTCTTCTTGTATCCACTACTACAAAAAACACTTTTTACGACAGTTGATTTTGCCTTTTAATGACGGTTGTGCAACCGTCTTTGTAGCTGGTGTCGTCGAAAGTCAAAACTTTCGATGATGGTTTTCAAACCGTCTTTGAAGGTCCACTTTCAAAGACAGTTGTATCCTGGAATTGTCTTAGAATGTGTTTTTTTTATTTAAAAAAATTGAGAATTATAAGACGGTTTTTGCAATATAGACTTTCAAAGACGATTTTTCAGATACTCGTGTCATAGAATGTATTTTTCTAAAAAAAATTGAGGATTCTAAGATGATTTTATGCAAAAAATCATGTTAGAATATAGACTTTCTAAGACGGTTTTCTATATAACTGTCTTAGGATGTCTTTTTTAAAATAAATAAAAAATGAGGATTCTAAGACGATTTTGACGAAAACCGCCTTAAAATGTAGATTTTCTAAGACGATTTTTCATAGAACCGTCTTAGAATGTCTTTTAAAAACAAAATTAAAAAAATTGGAGAATTCTAACTCAATTTTCTGAAAGAACCGTCTTAGATAATATTATTTTTTATAAATATATATATATATATAAATAATTTTCTTCCTTTATTTAGCTATATATAATTAGTTATATAAATGATATTAAACTATAAAATATTTTAATAGTAATAAGTGAAATTACTAAAATAATTTATTTAAATTAACTAAACAACAGTATTGGAGCAGTGGCAAGGGGACATGAATAATTTGTAAATATCCCAAGACATTTTATATTCTGAAATTACTTACTTTTTTTTTTACAGTGCCGCATGATTTGGCTCATCAAAGGGGAAATACCCGGCCATAAGCACAAAGAGGATGACTCCACATAACCAACATATCAGATGTAGAACCAACATAACCTCTATCATTAAGCACCTATCACAAATTGTACACCACATTACATTCACTGCAATTTTTAGGCACAAATCTAGTCCTTAATCCGATCCAAAAAAATAAAAAGTAGGTACCTTAAGAGCAGTGCAGAGAAGTTCATCCTCCTACAATAAATAATTAATAATTAAAGAAAAGGTTAAAACATCAATAACTTTGATGTACACACAGGGACGGAAGGCACCACTCATTTGTTCTAATTCTAATTTTTATATACAATATTTTATTACTTGAATAATTTTATTTTTATTTTAAAAGTTTGGTTATAAAATAATAATATTTAAGTACTATTTATATTTTTATTTATTTATTGGTAAAATATTTTATTTTCGTTTTATATCTTTATTGTCAAGATAATGATATTATTTTTTTCTTTTAAAAAATGTATCATTTTCGTTTTTATAGTTTTTATAATATAAATAATTATATTTTTATTTTAGTAATCTATTATTATTATTATTTAAAGACTATAAATAAATGATTGCATTTACAAATAAATAATTTTGTTATGCTTCCTTTTATATTGATTTGGTTTAAATATTTAAAAAGTTCCTAAGAATATAATTCTTTATATTCCCTTTCTCTATCTAAATCAAAGTTTCAAAAGTTCCTGAACTTAATTTAACAGCAGAGCTAAAAATATAATTCTGCACAATAAATCAGTGATCAAAATGAGTTGTAACTTCCAAAACTATTTAGTCAATCAATTGTAGAGTCTCCAATTATCACAATCTTGAAGAGGTACTCTTCTCCTCCCTCATCCTCCGAACCAAACTATTGTGATGGCGATAGGTGGTGATGGTAGGCAAGTGTGAAAGAAGGAGGAGGAGTGGCAACTGAGATTTGTTGGTGAGAGAACCCTAGCTTGTTTTGCTTCTTCCAAAATTTGTAGAATATTATAGGAATGTATGGCAATCACAACGGTTTTATAATAAAACCGTACCTGAACTCAGTTTTCTATGATGGTTATCGAACCGTTATCGTTCAAGTAGTCAATATTATAAAAATTGTCACCGCTACCAGACTTTCAAAGACGGTTTCAACAAAACCATCTTTGAACACTTAATATCTAAGATGGTTATTATAAAACCGTTGTCATACATCTATTATTTACAAAATTGTCGCCGTCTGATATTCTAAGACGGTTATATAATAACCGTCTTAGAAGGTACGTCGTGAAAAATTATTTTTTTAGTAGTCATCCATTATGCTATTTTGAATGAAATGATATAATTTTATTTCGAAAAAGAAAAAAACAGAAAGTAACTCAACTTAATTTTGCACAAGAAAGAACTTGACTTGAATAAATTTCATTTTAATTATACGTTTCCTTATGTACATCAGGCACACAGGTAATTAATTGATATGTTAATTGTTACACAAGCATACAGCAGTGTCATATGATTTCCTCAGGTTAACAAACATTGGAAGTTTGAATGCATATAGCCGCGAATGCAACTTGAATCTTAGCCCAAAATTTAATTAGGTATAGGCCATGCCATAGCTTCTTGGGAAAGGGATAACGTCGCTGACATTTCCAAGGCCAGTTGCAAAGAGAACCATAAGGTCAAACCTTAGAGTGAACCCAGAGTTGTTCACTGTTCCATTTCGACGAAGATCTAGGTACCATTCATACTTCTCTCGTGGCAAGCCTAACTCATCAATCCTGCCATTCAATACAAAAAACAAGGAAAAAGTTTATCATGGGGTTTGGCTTTTCTAACGCGAAAAGGAGTAAAGCAGGTAACTCAATAGCTGGTGAGAAATTCAACTGTTGATATTTTGATACGAAAACACAATCATAATTTGCTATGCATATGTGTAATACCGTTGGTTGATTTTCTAGTCAACAATTTGATAATAAAAAAAAAAAAAAAAAGGTCAGCAACTCAAATTACTTAGTTTGCCCTCTAAAATGAGTTGCTAAATTTGGTTTTGGATACGGCTGTACAACAATTAAAAAAAAAAAAAAAAAAAGCTTTGCAGTTCTTCTTTAGTTTCAAAAGGATACCAAGCATCAAATCTTTAATTTAATTTTATGGTTAATCCTGATGATAGTTCAGTTCATCAACAACTAAGTAGACTTATTTTGTTATTTCTATTAATGCCACATTTGCCATCTGTTATTTATAATTTTCAAATTCTTAGTTATGAACGAATTTAAGTTTGTTCTCATGCTTCCGTTATCATCAACCATATGGTTATGAATTAGAAAGTCACGGCACTTCCAGTATGAAGATATAAACGAGATAAGGAAAGTGTAAACAAGCAGTACCTGGAGCATATCATGTGAAGACGCTCCTCGTTTTGGCTACCAGAAATTATTGTTCCTAGCTGCAAAAGTTTCTAAAAACTTCAACACACAAGAACAACACACAAAGCTGTGCCAATCTATCAACACATACTTCACTCCATACCTTTGGGACAACCAAGTCAAATGCAGCTACAGTTCCATCATCGTTCTGGCGAGCATAAAATGGCTTAGCTTCTTTCGGATAATTGTATATCATAACCGGCTTCTGGTAGATCGTATCAGTTAGATAACTGCCATGACATGAATAGAACCATAAGTAACAGAAAGTGGTGAAGGCAATACTTTTGCTCTTGTTAGAAAACAGCAAATCCAGAATATAATAATATCAATATACCTTAGGTGCTCTGAAGTGAGTACAAAACCTGACTCAAAATTTGTTTCAAATTTCTTATCTTCAGCCTGGGAGGACAACTAATTATTATCAAGAAAGAGAATATTTATTTTATCTTTGAGAAAAAAAGATTGTAATGACAAAAATCAAAATCATATGTTCATTGGGGTTTGGTAGTGCCTACCTTTCTAAGAACATCTATAGCTTTATGGTAGGTCATCATTTCAGGAGAACCTGATATAATCTGCCAAAGACGATTCATGCAGGTGTTGTCGATTCTTTTGGCAATGAATTTCATTTCTTCAGAGCTATGTACCAGAACCCAGTTGCAGAGGTATTTGAAAAAATCATTAGCACAACTCATGGAATCCTGCAAGTAACACAAAGTGCATTATGCTACTAAACGACACAAAAACCTTTCTATAAGAATACAAGAAATTACATATGTAAATCGGGTAGGATTTGTTGGTGGATGGACCGGAGTGGGATATATATGAGTTCTATTCTATGTAATATGCAGTGGCGGATCTAAGACCCTGGGTTAGTGGAGGCAATTTATTTAAAAAAATAAAAAATTGATAATTATCATTATCATATGGGATAGTTGGGTTCAAACATGAAGATAAAAGGTACAAATATAAAATTTTAAGATAAATATGTGCATTTTATTAAAATAAGAGGGTACATTTACTTACTCTCACATGTGAACTGAAAAGAAAGTTCAAATACATAAAATTACGGGATGCAAAATATAAAATTAGGAGGTGCAAAATATAATATTTTTGGACAAATATTAATGGTTTTATTGAAATGAGGGGGTGCATTTGCCCACCCTCATTTCCACTTGGATCCGCCGGTGGTAATATGTATGGTACATTTTAAAAAGTAGAACAGAAAAATGAGGTAAAAAAGTGGAACATTTTGGTTCTACTAAAAGGGTTAGCGGAACCAAAGAGAACATAAGAGAATAGGATGTTTCATTTTGTTGCATCCATGTATCAAACACTACCTAAAGGAACTTGGAACCAGGCATAATTCAGTAGGTTGTATTTTTAACCCAAGTAGGATGGAAAACAATTCTTAAGTAACATTGAGCCAAATGGAATAAGATATTTGAATGCTTAGCCAAATAGATGTTATACGATAAATTATCTTATAAGAGTAAATAGTTTATGCATTAACCATGTAAAAAGTTTTTATACAGTAATCTAATCACAAATTTGATGTATGATAAATTTATTGACTTCTCTAATAATATACCTATTATGATTTCTGGTTGACAGTGTAAATTTTACATTGACATCATATAGAAATTAAAGTCATCTTATAAATGCAGAGGAACAAAAAGAAGTGATACCTTCAATTGTGAAAAGGCCATTTCAACCTCAATCATCCACATTTCTGCAGCATGTTTAGCAGAATTCGTTTTATCTGCTAGAAATCTAGGACCAAATGAGTAGACATTTCCAAGAGCACATGCATAACTCTCCAGATGCAAGCGACCCGAGATAGTCAAATAAGTTTGGAAAGGGAAAAACTCTTTGGAAGAGTCTACTTTGTCATCCTTAAAAGAAGCTCCTAGCTTTCTCTTTTCTCTTGCTTCCAATTGCGATGCGAGTTCATTTGTTTTCCTCAGATCCTTAACAGCAGCAGCCAGTGCTTCCCTATTGCTCTCAGTTCTTTTCAAATGCTCAACAATGTTGCTTTTCCCCTTTGCAGCTGCCTTCACATGTTCAAGGCTAACACCTTCTGTCTCATAAACGGTTTCTAATTTCTCCTTCTCTGCTTTCTGGTACAGGGTGTTAACCCTGAACATGTTGCTAAACCCTTCAGAGTCTGTGCTAGTAATAATGGGTACTTGCACATCAATAAACGCATGTTCATTGAAAAATGTGTGGGTTGCAAAAGAAAGAGAACTTCGAATCCGCATGACAGTTGCCACCTAAAAACATATCAAAGTTAAATTTCTCATTGTAAGAATAACTGTCATATGATAAATAACATGATGCATTGCATCACTTGGAAATCATATTATAAAGAAATGTGTACAATACGGGAACAACTATAAGTAGTAGGATGTAATCAAAGAGTATCTGATCTTACAATTTGCTGCATTTCAATAGCATCGTTAAAAAAACAGAATATGGTCTTGCATGTAATATTCAATATTGTTCCTCAATTTACTCCTTCAACTCTCATGAATACTAAATTCATCTCTAGACGTTCAATTATATTTTCAGAATACAAATTTTAATCCCTTAGGATGCTACATGTACATATGAATAAGATTCATGGCTATTGATTAGTAATATATGGTAAGGTTAAGAGGAACCAAATTATAAATACGGTATGTCATGTCATGCGCATTCAATAATTCATATGAAATAGTTATCTTCTGTTAAAAAGGTAAAACACAGTGCTTAATTATAAGGAACAAAGGAAAAGTTCACAATAGTTAGTCACATAAGTCAAGTGACAGAAAATCGATGTTTTAATCTTAATGGGCATAACATTCTTTCTAGCTATAAAAAAATGAACAAGGCTAATATAAAATGGGAATTTCTCACTATTAAAAGTGATATTTAATTTCACCGTGGTTGTTCGAGGCCGAAATTGAGAGTAATCTCTCAACGTATCAAGTGGAATTCTTTTCTTTGATAATGGGTACTTGTCAAAATCTACTGTCCCAATGTGAAGAACTTTCTCAGCTATAAGCTCAATAACATGCTTCCCCTCTGCTCTTTCTAGTTGACCTTCCACTAATAGACTCGTTCCAGTAGGCACAAGCCGGCTAGGAGTAGCTACTGAAGAATCAACAACAACCTGAAAGAATTTCAATAGCACTAAGAAACATGAAAAATAAAATGAAGAACTTAATTGAAATAAATTGACAATTGAAAGCTTATATTATTATTTAATCACACATTGCATGTCATATAATTAAAAAAACCTTTATCCCATAGTGTACCAAAATTAAACTAAAAAAACGATAGCTACTTTGCTTTATTCAAGCCATCAGCTTGTAACTTTAGGTTAGGCACATAAATAAGCCATAAAATTCCCAACTTAATGATTTATATGCTTTATTTTTGTCTTGCAGTTAATTTGGGAGGTCTTAAAAAGGAAAAACCAAAGCATAGCGATATCTTTGTGACCTTATTCTATTAATTGTCGGATTAAAACATAACAACTGCCTCTTTTTTTTCAACGTTTAACATTTTCAAAAGGATTATGAGGTCACAAAAATCTTATTCACTTGTTAAAACAAGGTTATACAAAAGACAATGTTTTTATTCAATAATTTTTTATTTAATTATAATATAGTGACTATGTAATAAATTTTTTATGTCAAATTATTAATTTTTATGATAATTATTTTAAAATTCATATTTAGAATAACTTTGAGTAGATTCAGTAAAAATTTGTCTAAATTAAACTCTAAATTTTTTATGTATTGTTAGTCTATATATGATTTTCAATCGTAAAAGTCGACAATTTTATATTTATTAAATGTGAGTATAACATAACTTTTACACATTTTACATAGAAAGTATATTTAAATTTTAAATAAACCTGTAATTAAGTTTTTATTTTATTTTTTGGTTACCTATTAAGCTATTATAAAAATATGAGGACTTAGTTTTTTGTATTTTTCAACAGTATTAGTGGAGTTTTTGTGTGTGTTGATGTTGGATATATTATAGAAAGGCACTCTAAAAGCAAAAACAAAGAATTAGTGCAGAGCCAAACAGAGCAGTAATCAGAGAGCACCTGAAGGCCTGAAACGCATGACCCATCCGTTAGAAGCAAATACACTGTAGAAGCTTTGGGAGGCAAAACCTTATGATTCGGCGCAGTCACATTCTCACGTTTCTTGCGCTGCCCATAACCGCCACCTCCGAACACATTAAGTATACTCCGAATCAGCGGTATCCTCGACTGCAGAATCTCCACGCACGACACGTCCTTGCCCTTCCCTTCTTCCCCGGCGGTGTCGTCCGTCGTCACAAACGATGGGGGCGGCGCCGTCTTCTCGACCTCCTTGGCAGACTTCACCCACCCGCCCACGACCACGCGCTGCCCTACCGCCGCCTCGGATCGGTCCAGCAGCGCCTTGAGCTGGACCCGGCCCGAGTACGCGAGTGGCGGGACAGAGGACGTATCTTGTGATGTTGTTGTTGTTGCTGCTGCTGCCATGTTGTTGTGGGGAAGAAAAGCGCTGAGAAAGGATGTGTTTGGTTGTGTGAGTGGTGGGGAAGGACAAAGCATGGTGGTGATATAGTGGAGGAGAATGATGCTTTGCTTGGGGAGGGCTTTGATTTTGAGGTTTGAGGGAGAAGGAAAGGGATTGTTTCGTTTCGGAATTAGACGAGAGGTTGGGTTGTGTTGTGTTTTGTTTTGTATTGGCTTTTGGGTTTGGTATTCTTTCCTGTTCGGTAATTTGGGCGGGAAGAAGTCTATTCTGTTTGTCTACCTTCGTGCAAAGCAAAATGTCAGAGTTCAGTTACTAAATTACTAAACGCCACGAAATCTGCCAGCTAGCTCTTTTTTTTTTTTTTTGTTGATTTTGAGTTGAATTCCTAATAAAATAATAATTTTATATTTAATCTTTTTGATATTTGAATTGATTTTAATCTTTGATATTTTAGAAGATTTTATTTTAATCACAACTAATAACAAATGAAAAAAAATTATAAAAAAATAAATACAAAATTTGCTAATTTATTCGAAAACTAAAATAATTTTTGGGACCCATAATAAAATTGTTGTTTCATTAAAAATTCAATAAAAACAAAAATTTATTAAGTAACAAATGAAAAATTAAATATTTATTAAAAAAATATATTTAATTCTAATTTTTTTAGTTCATATATCTAAAAACTGTTCGTATTAGTCTATATTATGAATAAATTTATGTTTTTATGTATTAGTCTTTATATTTTTATTTTGT
>PYAF01000520.1:28613-45471 GCA_007407185.1 Glycine tomentella | reverse complement strand
AAATAATGAACAAATCAATTAAATTATATTTTGTTTTATTTTGAATATAAAATCAAAAACTAATTCAATTGAATATAAATGGACTTAATTAAAACCAGTCCATTAAGTCAAAGTTAATTTCATGAATTAATTATATTATTTTATAACTATATTTTGATGATTGTTTAAATTTTTTTATTTAGTATATAATATATTATTATGGATTAGTTTATATTCGTATTTGATGTATTTCGGTAAAATTGTGTTTTTCATATTTTATGAATTTATATATTAAAAATGTTAATGAAAATTTTTAAATTAATCTAATCTAATTTATATTGTTAAATTCTAATTTAAATAAATTAGTTTATTTTAGTAATTCAGGATATCTCCGTCGAAGAGCTAGTGACTAACTCTTGAAAGTAATGAGATATATTTCTCAACATATATTATTCTAATGTAATACCCAAATAGTCTTCTTTTATTTAGATAAATTAAAATTTGGAAAAAATAATTTGTATTAATTACGTATTTTTATTCCTTTTTATTTTGTCTCTTTTAATAAAATTTAATTTGGAAAGTATTTCTAACCAATAATAATGTGGGTGCATGTGTGTGTAGTGTGTATACGTATGTGTGTCTTAATATTTCATTTAACAAGTAACAATATATTATATTTTTTCGTATACATAAAGCACCTCAACTTAACATAATCATTTATAATTAAAGATATCATTCATTCATCACTCAATAATCCTTAAATAATAATGATAATTATAAGTGAAACTCATTTGAAAACCTTTCTAATCAACTTCTTAGCATGAAATCTTATAGTGCCAGCTAAGTCTCACTAAGCAAGAATTCAAGAGACTATTTCATCTTTTTTTATTATATATTTTTGCTTAAGCTAGGGTTAATCCTTGCTTAAACCTTCACTTAAGCTATAATGCGTCTAGAAGCAAAATATCATCGGTCTCGCTTAAGTTATGGTCAATCCTCGCTTAAGCCACATCTCGCTTAAGCTTGGATAGGATTCATCCTCGCTCAAGCTACAACACGATTTTGTAATTTTTCGTATGTCACCCAAATAGTTTATTCCAATACGAAGTTTGTACCCAAAATCATACTCCAAGAACTGCAAAACATCAATTTTTTTGTTTTTTCTTTTATCAAAAAAAGGTTTCCATACAATCCAGAAGTCATATTCAAGTATTTACATAAGCATAGGATTTAAAAGCAAGGTCAAGCTTCCCTTACCTACTATTATCTCCACTAAGCTTTTGAAGAAAAGAAAGGATGAAGAGAATCTTGAGCTCTACCAAAGTTTTCCTCCAATCATCAGTACCACCGCACCATTCCCAAGGGATTCAAACAAAATAAAATAAATTAAAAGAGGTTCTACATCAAAAACCCAACATGGGTTAAACCAAAGGAGAGAAGAACAGAAGAAAGAGAGCTCACCTTCCATTAATTGAATCTTAAGCACAAGAAAAGAAGGAGATCACCTGCCATGAGAATATTCAAGCTCTATCTTGAGGAAAATCCATGTGAAGGAGAGGAGATGGAAGGAATTCAAAGAAGAAGGAAGAGAAGATAAAGTATTTGTGAGTGAGAAAAGAGAGTTCCTTTTTATATGTTTGTCACCCTTGACTATTCTCACTTAAGTGACAATGTTACTAGGGGTTTAATTTCGCTTAAGCAAAAATCTATAATTGCTTAAGCAACCAATGTCGCTTAATCGGAGGAACCTCCTCGTTTAAGCGAAAATGTTACAAAAAAAAGATCTCTCTCCTTCTCACTGTAATCTTATAGGATTTCAAGCAAAGTGGATACCGAAACAAACCCAAAATCACCTCATAAAAACTCACATATTTATTACAAAACTAATTATTTAAACACGTAAATTGAAATTTAATTCGTTTTGTATCTTAAATCAAATACTTAATTATATATTACAAAAATCATAATAGTGTTATGAGCTTTAATAACATTTAAAAAAATGTTACAAATTCAAAGAATGAAAAACATGTTAACTTACTATGCATTAGAAAGAGAATCCAAGGAACAATTTGTAGAACATTCATTCAAATCCAAAGTGTAAAAGAACCTTTTCAATAATCACAATCACACCTTAGACAATCATAAAAGCCATCCATCTACCAAGGATCCCTTCTCTTTCATCAAAGTAGTTCACTTTCCCCATTGTAGTGTTAATGTGAGACAGCCCAAAAGGAACAAAACCACTGCTCTGCATTAAATGAAATAAGCAAAAGTTAAAGGGTTGTCATATGTCAAGCACTGATTAATCACTGAGTTGAAGGCTTCTCCTTTAAGTGTATAAGTACATGTCCAAAACGCAATCCAATAATCGTGGAGAGAATAGCAGATATTGAACTGCAATTGCACGACATTGGTCTTAGGATCAACAGTACTAGTTATACATCTGGCATGCCCAACAAAGAGGTGTATTCATAACCATAACTCGTAACAGTCCTCAAAGGGTCGTAGCATTTATAAATCGCGAGAAAAATATGTGGTGCGCTCTAAATAAGCTATAGGAGTCATCAACTCTTTATCTTAGTAGCAATGTGTGTGTAACATTTTCAGTTATTTGATTACTTCAAAGCAAACAAAGCCAAAATTTGACACAATTTTCCCTCTCACACGACAAGTCACCTAAATTTGACAGAAATTTGTTTTAGAAAGAGTAGAAAAAAAATAAGAAATACTTAAACCAGTCGATTTCTGCATAATTTCTAGCATAGAAATTACTAAAGCTAACAGGTAGAAAATATCAAGTGTTGAAAACTAGCACCAATGGAAAAATAAAAAATAAAAAATCATATAAAGAAAAAACCATAATATTCCAAGATTAATATGAATTTGAGTAATATCACTGGGGGTGTAAGTGACCCAAATTGGGTCAAGTTTTGCCTATTTTTTAACCCAATCAAATTAAACTTAATTAGATTGGATTAGATTAGATTTATCTTTTTTTTGCCAATTCAATCCAATCTAATCTAACTTTAATTGGATTGGATTGGATCAGTTATTAGGTTGAATCATTAAAAAATTGTCATCTTAAGTCTTGAATTTTTTTTTTTTTTATAAAAAAGCATCAAGCTCAAAAAATAGTAAGATATTTTATTTGATAAAAAATAAGAAAAATATTATTTATATGATAAACAATAATCATTAGTAGAATTCAATAATCACAAATATAATATCGTTTTACAATTCAAAATACTTAAGTCAACAATAATCATAAAATATAATATTGTGCAAAATTAGATTGAGTTGGATTTTGGTTGGATCCAAAACTCTAAACCCGCCATCCAATCCAATTATAATTGATTTTATTAAATTAAAACAAATCCAATCCAATAACTTAATCCAACCCAAAAATATTTAATTAAATTATATTGAATTGGATGGATTCGAGGATTAGATGGTAGATTCCAAGATATCACCTCCAATGGTATTGAAAACCAGAACATCAGGTTAAACAAAATAAATGATCATAACTTCATAAGTTCTAGGATACTTATAACGAGTCATATATTGATATAAAGTAAAAATGTCAACCTCTTCTGTTGTAAGAGTGTTTATCCATTTCAATCTTCACTTGATTATAGGGAGCCCTGTAATAGACAGAACAAATTACAGTTTCAACCTCTAGCCATAGGTTTTAGCAGGTGGCAAAAACTAGATATTAAAGAAGTAAGAACTAAGAACGTGATTACTGATTAAACATGTGATTCTCTCATATCATATCATATGCATGATAGATTGAAAATGTTTCTATTTGATATAATAGTTTCTCTTTCACGAGGACGCTGACATTTTCCCTTAAAAGTGTGTATTGCTGTTTAGCCACAATATGACAAAGCTTCTTAGGATTAATTTGTTCACACAAAAATTCGAATAGAATTTTAGGATTAATTTGTGAAGTCATCTATTAAGCTGCTTATTCACTAGTACTACAACTTTCAAATCATGGTTTTTTTCAGTGTACTTTTGGGAATTCTATCACCAATAATTCAAGGGAGAAATTGTTTCAAGGATCTTCATGAGAAAGAAAGTTGAAACTGAGTGCTTTTATTTTACACTCTCCATTACATTCTAAAGCACATATACATATTACTTTGCCATATTGTTTCATTACAGAAAGTACTTATTCTATTCTAGATAATTCTGTCCTATTTGAATGATAAATTCTGGTTTAAATCCTTTTAATTAATGACATGAACATTTTGAGAGGGGGGACCAAGGGAAAGTACACAGAATTGGAAGGTACACTGAGCCCTATGATTCTCTGCTAAGAAAACCAAGAACAGAAAGGGAACATTACCATTAATTAACATCATCATCTGGATGCTCAACCGATGGTTCCATGGTTTTTTTTATAAAAAAAATGGGATCAAAATCCTTCTCTTCTCTGCACAAGTCACAAAGAATTTGCTATTTCAGAGAATTGAAACAACAAAAGAATAAGGCACTTGATAAAAATTAGCATTCTTCAAAGTAAACTTGCTCGTTTACATTACTGAAGCTTACAATACAAGTACATCAATTTTTTAATATAGATTGTCTAAATAATGGAGTTCTTTTACCAGCGAGGGAACATTCCCCGGTTAATTTGTGATTTTCTTGTAGTGTATGCTCCACAGAGTTGTGCATACTTTGAAAGTTGGGTAATTTTGATGAGTCAGGAGGATATCATTATAGTATAGTGTGGTCTATACCGAAGACTATTTAATGAGTTAGAGTTGGTACTACATGACATATAAAGTAAAGTTAAGAGGTTTTGCATTGCATGAACATCTTGTGATGAATGTGTTTGACCTATATAGTTGTGACGTCAATGCCATGTGTGTATATATGTGTTCTAATAATTGTTGCTTGCTATATATATGTTTTTTTTTTACTATGGTATTAATATGAAGTAGTCTCAATCGAAAATAGTGATAGATTAATCTTCGTCAGAGATTACGAGCGTACACAAGGTGGTTATTCTTTTCCTAACAAGATTTATTTCATATCCAAGGAACAATCATGATTCAAACCTTGAACCACTTGATTAAGGAATACAAGTCGTTGTCACTTGTGTCAATCGTTATTAGTGTTTGATATATATGTGTGAGAGTTTGGTTATAACTTGTAATGCAAATTGATATGATATTAGTACGAAGTAGCCCCAGCCGAAAGCAGTGACTAATCTTCGTAAGGGACTGCAAGTATACACAAGGTGGTTATTCTCTTCCCAACGAGATTTATTTCATATCCAAGAATCAATCAGGATTTGAATCCTGAACCACTTAATTAAGGAATACAAATCGTTGTCACTTGTATTAATTGTTGTTAGTATTTGATATATATGTGTGAGTTGTGGGTTATGACTTGTAATGCAAATTGATATGATATCATGGTTGAGAGTATGAGAAGGGTTATGTCTAGAATAGGACTATGTGAGTGGCCAAGTAAGTAGGAATGTGAGAATGTGTGTTATTAATTAAGGATAAAATGATGTAAGCTGAATGTTGGGGATATCCTAGACTATCAATGACCATAGACTTGACCTCTGTTTACACTCTTAAGTATTCAACAGAAAGGAGTACATAGTAAAAGTAAAGATGCTGAGTTATTAATTGAGATAGTAATAATAAGAATGTATAATTGATAAGCATAAAGTCCCGAAACTATATTGAAAGTAGACTAGCTAGTGACTAGCTAGTGTAATAGTTATAAGAGTAAGGAAGAAGTTAACGGAAACTAGTGACGATTATAAAAGGTGTACACTTGACCCTAAGTATGCATATGAAAAAAATGGTTTAATTACGGAAACGGATATATATATTTTTTAAAATTATTATAATAAATATTTTTTTAAAAATTATGAAAATTGAAAAATTGTACTTTAATATATGATTTCATAATGAAGAAATTGTATATGAAGATACGGTTTCACTTTTTATTTGATTAATTTTTTTTCCTATAAGAATTGAAATTGTATATCAACATATGATTTTAACGTTTTTTTTAGTTATTAAAAAAATATGTTGAAATCGTGTATGTTGATATATGATTTCAACTTTTAATAATAAAAAATTAAAAAAACTGAAATTATATATTAAAATACGATTTTTGTGTAAAAAATTTCTGTAATGCAAAATTATATTTTGAAGTAAGGTTTGTTTAAAGTGAAATTATACTTCAAAGTATTATTTATCCATTTTCATAATTTTTTTTTAAAAATTTTATCCATTATGATAATTTTAAAAAAGTTTAAACCATAATGGTGCAAGAGCCGTAAGAATTGCTAGAGACCAGTGAGGGTAAATTAACGCCATGTGAGACAAGTAGAAGTGATGTTCAGGTAGTGGAGTCAGCCCACCCATATATAGAATCCCTAGAGGATGAAACTATGTTGATCAGTTCCTTTAAGTTTCATTTTTTTTTAAGAAACAAGTGAAGATGACAGAGCTATTAATATGCACATTTTATATACATAAGAACCTTAAATTAACGCCATGTAATCATACATACACACACACACACATATATATATATATATATATATATATATATATATATATATATATATATACGGACAGTAAATATATAAGACTATTTAGTGGTAACATCACCATTTAAAAAGTTATGTACATTTTCTTTTTAATTTTGATAATTTAAATAATATTTAATATTCTATATTTATAGTTTTTATTTTTCATAGAAGTATTTTATTTATATATAGAGTTTAAAATTTAAGTATTTACTATATAAAAGAAATTTACACTATCAACCTATCAAAATTCTTATTAGTGATAAATTTAAAGTTAATTAAAGTAAATAAAACAATCGTACATAACATTTTCTTTACATACATATACTATATATATAGAAAGAATACTAGTGAGAATACTTTTTCACTTGAAAATATGAAAATAATTAATAACAATCATTCGATTATGTTTAAAATAATAGATAATTAAAATTAAAATATTTTAAAATTAAAATTAAAAATTAATATACTCATTAAATTTTTAAAAATTCATCAAATAAATCACATTATAAAATATTTTAATTATTGTTAATATATCACCATCATCATCACTATAACTATAACCAATTCCATCAACATTACCATTTTTATTATGATCACCACCATCGTTCATAAATGTTTTTTTATGAGATTGGAATATATACTTTTTGATGAATTATGAGCTAGTTATTTTAGCCGATAAATATTGAAGCATTTTAATCTGTTTATAGCCTACCCTACTACAAAACAATGCCTCTTAATAAAAATTTATGTCATTATAAAATCTCATGCTGAAGTCAAAACTACTAGAGAGACGCTGCAGATCCCATGACTCATGAGATATATGACATTTGAAAACACTGCATCTCATTCCATTATTTAACTGAGAGACGCAGATAATTTAGAGATGTTTCACTCATCTACAGGGAGTACAGTATTATATACTGATGCATGGAAATTAATGTTTGAAATTATAATAGAATATATATGGTATAATTATATTATAAGGTTAGATGTCTATTTTTGCCTTAGCTGGAGTTGTTATGTACATGCATGAAGCTATACATTGCTAAGGTTGATAAGATACGCTATCATCATCATCATTTAAGCCAAAAAGTAAAAAACAAATGTATTCAATTTATTTCACGTGTCGCACAACGAAATGGGAAATGGGAAGTGGCTTCAATATAAAGAAACTTCACAATTACGGAAGTAACATATAAAGATGTCAAGTATCTTTATGCTCTCCTTTATTGATAGGGACAGAGAGAAAAACAATCATAAAAAGACAAACTTAATGGGAACACACTCGCAATATATCGGCTGCAGATAATTTGAATATTTCAGTTAAATTTGAATATTTTAGTTTTACTGTACAGTCAAAACACCTAATTAATTAATTATTCTTTTGTCGTATGCATATAAATTTAAAAATTCTGTCCATACGCAGTACTAAAAATATTTTCTGTCCATACGCAGTACTAAAAAAAAAGTTCTGTCTACATATATATGTAACACTCACTCTCAAACACACCTTAAACCTTAAACTTTCCTAAAAAAAAAAAAAAGAGTACCTCAAACTTGACTGTAATAATGAAAGTTAATTAAATTCAAATCTCCTTTTCTTGCATTCCATACTTTAATTATACATACTAAGGTTGTTTTTTTAACTGATCCAGCATATTTTTATACGGCTCGAATAAACCTGTCAGTCCCTATAATTGCAGTAAGACCAATCTCTTCCTTTAATACATTTGTAAATTGTCCTTAATAATGAAAAGAGCTGATTCAATAGCATAGAGAGAGAGAGAGAGAGAGAGAGAGAGAGAGAGAGAGTTCCTATTGAGTTAGCTTTCCTGGGGAAGATGATATTTTATTCATTTAATTAAGTTTTCATTATTTTAAAAAATTAGACTTGTTTTTCTCACGCAAAAATAATTTTAATCTCTTCTTTATGTGTCGACTAAAGAGTAAGATTCAATAATCCCTTTTATGATAAACTAACAATATATATTAATTCAACACCAAACAAAATTCTTTTTTCGTATGATAGATTTTTCTCATATTCGCGGCATCATTTCATATACTGATAGATAGGCCTAGGGGTGTCAGAGAAAGAAATAAATTAAAAGAGAAATATATAAATTTGATAGGTGTATTCTTGGATTGCTGTGATTTGGGCTATTTGAAAGCATAGAATTAATGGTGTCATTTTTTCTGGTATGATTGTTAAAATAGTGGTTATTAATGAGTTCTAATAGTAGGGTTTGTTTGTTTCCTGCCTAGTGACATATTAATTCGAGAGGTTGTAATATTACTAGGATAATGTAGACGTTTATGCTTACTTGCTAGTGACTGAAACTTTCGTAAAAATGCTATAAAAAAATTTAATTATTTATCAATTATGTTATTCATAAATTATTAGGACTGTGAAAAAATTAGTTCAATATTGAATTGGTTTAAATTGATTTGATTTTATATACAAATAATTAAACTGGTTTAGAAACCAATTCAGAATTGATTTTAAAAAATTAATTTTGAATTGAATTGATTTTTAATGAGTTTTGTTTTAAACTGATTTTAAAAATTGGATCAGTTTCAAATTAACTTTAGATTTTTTAAAATAAAAAATTATTTAAATAAAAATCAGTTCGATTAACCAAACTAATTTTATCAAAAACAGTGCATTTCTTTTTTTAAATTAATTAAAAAAAATCAATATAAATTTTTCACACCGCTATACATTAATATTCTTCCTTTTTGTAGGTTTTTCTAAGTCTGGCTTCCTTGAAATTTGGGAGGTAAACGAAAGAAAAAGCGTAGGAAACGTGAAAAAACCACCTCTGAGTATATTTCATGCCTAGCTACTATGATCTAAGAAAATAAGTATATTATATTGGAGTACGCATAAAAGCATACACATAAAGCATAGTAATTAATAGTAAGTATCGACACATCTAACCATCGTTAATTTTTAAAAAAATTACACAGGTCGTTTCACCCACACATGCACACTCAACTTTACTATTACGGAATAAATTTTTTCGTATAAAACTAAACCCTAAAAAAATTACGCAGGTCGTTTTGCCCACACATGCACACTCAACTTTACTATTACGGAATAGATTTTTTTATATAAAACTAGTATGGTACCCGTGCGTATGCACGGGTGAAGAGTGTGTTGTTTGATTTTAATAATAAAATCTAATAAATAATATACATTTATGTGAATAATGATTAAAAATGTTAATAAAATTTTTTTACAAAAATTATTCTAATGTTTTATATTATATGTTAATTATATTGTTACAAATTAATTTATACATATAAATATGTTAAATTTAACATATTTGTATGACTAACTATTATTTTGGAATTGTAAATAATTAAAGAATAATAGATATTTAAAGAATGTGTTGTGATGATTGGACATATAAAGTAAAGAAAGTCGTTGATAAAAAAATATATATTGAAATGATAATATAAAGTTATTTGTATAAATAGTTTAGTATGATTATAACATAAAGTTGAGCAACCTAAGTAGAAGAACCTGTGATAGACAAATGTGGAAATGACTGCGAAGTTTATTTAGGTCAAGCATGAATATTGCTCTTTTCAATTTCTCTCATGGCACCTATAACCATATACTCTATATCATCATGTTTGATACTAACGTAGTTTTTTTCATTAAATATTCTTATTTATTAACATTTTTGTTCCCATGGCAATTCTATTCTGCCTTGTCATGACGAATGATAGTGTAATATAAAAAACAAAATAAACTTTTAAAACCTAAATTCAGAGAAAATGATAAATATTTTTTTTTGTTAATATTATATAGATGAAGTGATACAAAAAGCAAGAAAAATTATGCATCAGTCATAATATAAAAGAATTTGTGTACAATGAAATCAATAAATCTGTCATGTACGTCGTAATTGAAAATAAATTTGGTATATATATAACTTGCGTATGAGGTTGAATTTGTTGGTAGCATAACTTTGATAAAAAAAAAAGTAGGACTTGAAAATGATATTATTTGTTGCTAGACAAAAAAATTTCAGTTATGGACTTAAATTAAATAAAACAACGATACATCATGTATGAACAGTGCACTTCCGAAATACGCAATCCGTAAGTGTTTTTTTCGTAATTTTTTTAAGTTAAAATATATTTTACGAAATTATTTAAAATAATGGTCCAAGCAGATCTCGAACCTAAGACCTTCGCTTTATTAATGCAACACTCCAACCAACTTAGCTAATAGGTTAATTATATTAAAAAAAAATTAATGTTGATACATATAACACAAATTTTTTTAATATATATTTAATACACATATAATTTTTATTATATTTTTTTATTTAAAACTATAATTTGTATGATTTTTAGTGTGTATATTTAATACACATATAATGTAAATGAAAATTATATATTGGAAATTATGATGATGAATTGCAAAAGTAAAGAAAGTCATTGATAAGAAAATATATATTGGAATGATAATATAAAATTATTTTTATAAATAGTTTAGTATGATCATAACATAAGAGAATTTGTATACAATGAAATCGATAAACTTGTCATGTACGTCATAATTAATTGAAAATGAATTTGGTATGTATATATATATATATATATATATATATATATATATATAACTTGCGTAAGTGGCTGAATTTGTTGGTGACATAACTTTGATCAAACAAAGGTAGGACCATAACTTTGATTAAAAAAAAAGGTAGGACTTCAAAATGACATCATTTGTTGTTAGACAGAATATTTTTAATTTTGAACTTTAATTAAAGAAAAACAACTGAAAAACTTTATGTAAAATTAATGTTTTGCTAGTAAATTTTTCACTTGTTTAACTCTTCTCTTTCAATTTATCCAAGTAATATATTCATTTATCTCTATTTTGTCCTCCATCTTTTCTTCACTTTTGTTTGTGTCAATGCTTACTTTGATAAAGGTCCTATATCGAATTTAATAATTGAACATTCCAGTGATCATTTACCCGTTCACCTAAATTTCTACAATAAACATCAGTTTCTATTTACTTACTTTTTCTAAACAACTATAATTGAACTATTGATTATAAATAGGAGTAATATTAACAAAAGATAAGTAACAACAACTAAAGATTATATGTGAAAAAATCCTATCTGATAAGATAATACCAAACCGATGGAATCAACTGAAAATTTCGTATATGAAAAATCATCTCAAAAGTGTCATAAATTAAAAAGTAAAATAAGAAATAAAGAAACATACCTAAAAATTTTATTTTGACATTTGATCAAACACATAATTTGCAATCAATAAATCAGTCTAGAACAAAATCAAATAAATATTTTAAAAATTCTCCAATTATTGTCTATTCTTATAATGACTTGTTTAATATTTTTTTCCATAAAATACGTTAACCGATAGATCATATCAAATAAACTTTTTAATAAATTTAGTTCATATTCACAATATTAGAAAAAAATTTATGAAGGAGAAAAAAACAAAGAAAACAGTTAGGCCAAAACAAAATCAACCAAGAAAATAGGAAATAAGAAAATTGTTCACCTTTTTTGGTACAGGTCACTATAAATCATGAGCAAATAATAAAGAAGTTGTGGTCACAGTGGCTAGCATATGCATCTTCAGCGAGGGTTGCGATGTTGAATGGTTAATGAAGAAATAAAAAGATATTTCACTGGTTTATTTTTAGAAGAGAAAGAAAATAAATTGAGTGAATGAAGAAGGTAAGAGAAGAGAGAGAGAGAGAGAGAAATGGTGGGAAGACAAAGAACATCAAAGAAGAAAAACATTTCATATTTGAGAAAAGAAAGAAGATGATAAAAAAGATATTTGAACACACATAACTCTTTAAAATGTAGTTAAGACAACATATCTAGACTGGAAATATATTTAAAAAATTTCAAGATCTAACATAGTTTATTAATGACAAAATGAATGTGAAGCAAAAATAAGAGAAAGAAAGAAGTGAAGTCCAATAGTAATTTTTTCTTTTTGTGATAATATATATTTGTTGAAATTAAGTCATAAGCAATTGATCCACTTAAGGTTTTATCTTTTGTTACGTCTGTGCAAACTTTTCAATAATTAGACTAAGTCAATTGATATGAGAACCAACAATATTGAGAAATATGAGGAATCCAAAATAATATTGAGATTTTGTATTTTTTTAACTGGCCAATACGATACCCTGAATATACAGGTAATATCATTGGTTACGCGTTAAAGAAATAAAGTGTGAAAGGAATGAAAGAAATGATATAATGAGTATTTAAGACATAAAAGAAAATATTAGTTTACTTATCAAAAAAAGATGCAATTAACAAATCTTAATTTGAAAATATTGGAGTACACTTATAAAAAAAGTGTATAATTAAAAAGTTTTAATTTCGAAATATTGACATGCACTTGTAAAAAAAAAGGGTGAATTAGCTTTTTTAATATCCAAGTACCATTTTATCCCTAATTTTATCAACTTGAAAGGGCAAAAACAGCCTATTCTTTTAATATATCAAGAAATAGTAGACTACTCACACGTCGCATCATTTCAAATTTTCAATTACTCTTTTTTTTTTAACTCAAGTCACTGTCTGTGTGAACGTGCCACACTCTTTTTTTCTCTTTTTTTTTTTTTTGCTCTCAGCTCCCTTGACATTTGGAAGGTAAAAGACAAGAAAAAGCGAAGGAATTAAACGTGGGATGACTATCGAGTAG
This sequence comes from Glycine tomentella, assembly GCA_007407185.1. Taxonomy (NCBI): domain Eukaryota; kingdom Viridiplantae; phylum Streptophyta; class Magnoliopsida; order Fabales; family Fabaceae; genus Glycine; species Glycine tomentella. The sequence goes on along the minus strand of PYAF01000520.1, from coordinate 32,207 downwards.
TGAGTAGTTTTCATACCTAACATATATACATATATATATATATATATATATATATATACACGCACACTGTACTAACTGGAGTGTATATATAAATCATACACATAAAGTAGTAAGAATTGTTACATATATAAAACAAGGAAATGTAGTCACAGCAAACACAGAAGATTTTGTCATTGAATTACACATATATAAGAGTTACTACAATATTCTTCTCCCTCTTGGTCGGAATCATGAACGCGTGATGATCCTGTACTATTCAAGACCTAGGTACAAAGTTAAAAGAGTTTTTAAAAACCCTTTTAACTTATCTAAACAGACGCTAATTAATTTCTCATCTCTCACACATACTCTCTCTGATCACCTCAGAAGGATGGCATTGTTATTGAAAAAGACAAATAGAAAAAAAGTGGGTTATATAGCTAGCTGGCTAGAAGGACATTGTATTACAATATTACACTACATTATATGACATTAAGTCATTAACATGATGCACTGGAACCATACCTTGCATATCCATCAAGCATGGACTCAACCTAAACATGAGAATGCAAAACTCCATCTGGTTAAGGGCCCCATCTCCATCCAAATCACCTTCCATGAGCATGCACAACAACTCATCATCCCTAACCTCCAACCCAAGCAAGTTAGTGCTCATCTTCAAGCTCTCGAACGTTATGAGCCCCATGTTCACATCCATGAGCAACCGGAACCCGTTGCAAAGCTCCCCAATGAACCCTTCCGCGCCCAACATCGCAATCATCGAAGGGAAGCAGTCCTCAAAGTCGAAACCATAGTCAATTTCCATAGTTTTGAAAGTGAATATAATAATTATTAAATGTGTTGTGAAACAAAAGAAAGTTGTTTGAGAGAAAATTAACTACAGGTGTGGTAGCTTATGAGAGAAGAATTGTGAACAGGAGGGGTTGGAGTGAATGATAAGGTGAGGGAATTATATAAGGAGAAAGGGAACATAAGCAAGAAACGAATAGCTACGGTAAATAGGTACGATTGTGTTTTCTGTTGCGTAGCTTCTTGAGGCTTTCGTTGCGACACGACGCATCATTTTATCGTTGGACTGTTGAAAGAACCCGTCTCCTTCGTGGAAGATGCGCATGTTCTCTTTTAACCATCACAAAAATTAATCATAATCGCAAGCATATGTCATGTGTGCGTAATATCGGGCTAGTGCTACTAATTTTTGCATCCCTTTTTCTTTTCGTCTTGTTTTAACCACCCAAATAAATTAGTCTCTTCAATATATTATAAAATTAATTTTTGATTCAATGATTAATCACACTTAAAAATTATAAATAATAATATTTGAATATTTGAATATTTTAAATACTTACTTAGTATTTTCTTCTTCTTATCACATCAAATATTTTTTTATATTTATTACTTTTGATTATTATTTCTCTCTCTTTATGTGAATATTGTTGCACTATAGTGTGGACTATGGATATTCAGCTGAAAATACACTGTCGAGCTCATAGGAGAAAACTTAGGATTTGATTTCGATAAAAACACATTCTCAGAAAAAACAAAAAAAAAAAAAGGAAAATATTTCTTAAACACTCCATAGGACCAAACATTTTAACTTTTTTTTACACTTAGGTTTTTTATAAAACTCTTAGAAAAAGAGGATTTTGAAATACTTTTACAAGTTTTAATTTAATCTTTTGAACTTACAAAGGATTAATCTTTAATTCAATTAAGGTTTAATTATACAGAAAGTTTTTCGTCTCTTTTTAAAAATGTATTTTGTGAAAATTGAATTTCAAATCTTCATCACAAGTTTTATGTTTGTCACCTTTTTTTATTAGGTTTTATATATTTGTGAATTGAGTTATATTTATTGAATATTTTTTAGAAAAAATATCAATTTTATATATATTAATTGTTGGTAAGCGGACTAGATAATGACATTTGGCTTTTAGTCCATTAATTAACTAATAGTACAAGCCTAACCAAAAACTTTACTTGGTATCATAAGCTGGTATAAAATATTAATTTTGGTGCATGTGCAAGAATAACTTTTCTTTGAATAATAAACTTCTCTAACTTTTATCACAAGCAAAAGAAGATTTATTAAGTTGCTAGAGAACAAAAAGGTACTTCAACCCATCTTCAAAATTCAAATTAATAAAAGCCAACTACCAAAAAAACAAAAAATCAAATAAAAGCCTATTAACAACATAGCCTAATAATAGAAGCTGTAAGATTTACGCGCCAATTAGAAAATTAAAACTTGAAATTTTTAGGAGACGTTTACTTAAACTTTTATTTTCTGTTTTTATTTTTCATTTTCACTTCTTAATTACAAAACATTCACCTTGGTTTTAATCTTTTTCTGTTTTAATTTTTTTTACAAGAAACACTGGAAACAACTTTTTGTTTTCGTTCTCTCTATTTCCTGTACAGATTTTTAAGAATGGGAAACAAATTGAAAACAAGGACCGCTTTGTAATTAATTAAAAAATGAAAACAAAAAATTCAAGTAAACTCCCTGTTACCTTCTCTGAAAATTAAGATCAAGAATAAACTTTAAAGCAAATTACAAAGATCTCCTTTAAGGTTTATCTAAATTACATATGCATTCTCTTTTTTTTTTTTAACATTTCGTTAGCACCCCCTCATACCACCACCCTTGACACCGATCCCTTTCTCAAACACACCTCCCTCGACTACAATGTCCATGCCTTCTGCCGGGCATCTGCTCTCGGCATCGTCCCCAACGAGGCCTCCGTCACCGTCATTGTGCGACTCGCCGTGGCCGAGGGCAATGTTGATTACACCTTTACAAAGTCAAAAGAACGTGGATCTCGCCAAATGACATTTCTCTAACAGTGTATCCCACACTGTGCCTGTTGAAATATAAACTTGATTTTGGGCTTAAAATGCTTATTGTACTAGTAGTCCATATTTGTAGTACAAGATCTAGAAAGATCTTGTAAGTGGTAGTAGTCAAAGTCTCTAGAATATTGTAGTAAAATATCTAAATCTAGAATGATCCATAACTACAATATACATGTATATAATTATCTAGACTATAGGTGAGTTGAGTGGTTTCTAGAATCCTCCATGTACTAGTATAAATAGGGGTAATCCCCTATATTTGTAAACAAGCAATTATCAATACAAGTTCTAAGTTATAAAAATTCTCTCCACTCTTCCATAAATTCTCCTCTCTTATATAAACATAGTACCTCTTCCATAATATATAAGCCTCCTATTTTCAACAAATTGGTATCAGAGCTTGGTTCGACAAGATGATGGCCAACAATGTCATCACGTTTCCTCATCTCACAAAAGATAATTATGATCGATGGAGCATCCAAATAAAGACCTTCCTAGGTGGACAAGACCTATGGGAGATTGTGGAGCAAGGTTGTGAAGAACCTAAAGAAAAAGGTTCTCTCACCAAGGAGCATAGACAATTGAAGACCAATGATCAAAAGGCTCTTTCCATCATCCAACAAAGTGTAGATGATGGAGCTTTTGAGAAAATTGCAAGTGCAACCACCGCCAAGAAAGCATGGGAGATCTTGGAGAATTCTCATAAAGGAGTTGATAAGGTAAAAAAGGTTCGACTAC
>PYAF01000520.1:3712-25145 GCA_007407185.1 Glycine tomentella | reverse complement strand
AGATTACTAAATGATCTCAAGTTATTTCAGAAGGAAGCAACGGAGATATATGTAGACAACAAGTCAGCTATTGCTCTAGCAAAGAATCCGGTCCACCATGATCGAAGTAAGCACATCGACACGAGATTTCATTACATTAGAGAATGTGTGGCTAAGAAGGAGGTCCAGATACGATACACAAAGTCACTTGATCAAGTTGTAGACATCTTCACAAAGCCCCTCAAGTATGAGACGTTTCAGAGATTACGAAATATGCTTGGCATCACTAAATCAAGTTTAAGGGGGGCTGTTGAAATATAAACTTGATTTTGGGCTTAAAATGCTTATTGTACTAGTAGTCCATATTTGTAGTCCAAGATCTAGAAAGATCTTGTAAGTGGTAGTAGTCAAAGTCTCTAGAATATTGCAGTAAAATATCTAAATCTAGAATGATCCATAACTACAATATACATGTATAGAATTATCTAGACTATAGGTGAGTTGAGTGGTTTCTAGAATCCTCCATGTACTAGTATAAATACGGGTAATCCCCTACATTTGTAAACAAGCAATTATCAATACAAGTTCTAAGTTATAAAAATTCTCTCCACTCTTCCATAAATTCTCCTCTCTTATATAAACATAATACCTCTTCCATAATATATAAGCCTCCTATTTCCAACAGTGCCCCACCTTCCCCAATCTTTATGCGTGCATGTTTGTGTAGATTGTGTGTATATTTGGCTTGAGTTTACGATCTATGTTCTAAACCTTAGGATATACTAATAGTATTTTTAGCAAAAAGACGTTGAGTTACTTCAAAACAATAATAAAAAGGATTTCAACTAGGTTGGCACCCCCACTAATAGAGTGGACATAGATTCGATTTTTAAGAATCCAATCCCATATCCAATTCATATCTATTTAAATGGATTGGATTTTAAATCCATATCCATATTTTTTTAAAATAATTTAGATTCAAAATTCAATCCATTTAAATGAATATGGATTTGGATATATCCAATTTATATCCACTTAAATGTTATAAGATTTTTTTTTTACAAATTTTAGTTATTAAATGCTAAAAAGTAAAAACTTAGTATCTATCCATTTAAGAGCTATTTTCAACTGACCTTAGTTAAGATTATTTTTTTTATCGATATTGTTTAGTGTATTTTTGGCATACCTCAACCAAAGCAATTTTGATAGATATCGGTCCAGACATTTTTAAACCTACATCAATCAAAACTATTTTTTTTTTGTTGACATTAGTATGTGCATTTTTAATCGACATTGGTCAATGATGTTTTTGATTGATCTTAGGTAGGGCTACTTTTTTGTTGAGGTTGGGCAGAATTTTTAGTTAGTGCATTTTTTGGCCGACATTGACTAGGGATTTTTCGATCAACATTGATCGTGCCTAATATTTGGCCGACATTGGTTAAGATTTTTGTGGCTAACATTGATAAAGGTTTTTTTTTCTGATGATGTCGATCATTGATATTTTTTTGCCAACATTCGTCAAGACTTTTTTTTTTGTTGACGTTAGATATATTTTTTTGCCGATGTTGGTTGAAACTATATTTTTGTTGGCAACAACTAGGATTTGTTTGTCAACATTAACAATGATTATTTCTTTTGGCTGGCGTTAGCTAGGGATTTTTTTGTTGACATCAACTAGGATTTTTTCAATCGGTGTCAATTGGGAAAATATTTTGGTCGACGTCAACTAGGTTTTTTTGGCTGATGTCGGTTGATGATTTTTTCAACCGATGTAGGCCCAAAAATAGTCTCGTCTGACGTCGACAAAAAAAATCATAGTCGATGTTGAGCGAAAAACCTACTTGATGTGGATTAAAAATAATCTTGACAGACATCGACAAAAAAACCTAGCTGATGTCGGCAAAAAAATAGCATTGACTGATGTCGGGCAAGAAATAGTCTCAATCAATGTTGACTAAAAAAACCTTACCAATATTAACCGAAAAATAGGCTCAACGATGACAACATAAAATCATCATTAGTTGAAGTCGACATAAAAAATAGTCTCAATCAAAGTTGGCAAAAAAAAAATAGATTTAAAAATCCAAACAAATATCCAATCTATATCCATTTCATATCCAATTAATTGGATTGGATTTAAAATCCAAAAAATGAATTTGGATATGAAACTAATCCATTTAAATAGATTTAAAATGGATTAGATTGGATTAGATATAAATTATTTTATGGATATAGATTTTTTTGCCGAGCCCTACCCACTAATGATGTTGGAAAGTAATGTTGGGGTATCAGTGATACTTCACCTTTCGAGGTATGATATTGTCATGGGTCTGGAATTTATTATTTATGATTTGGGTTTGGGTCCATAAGTAATTAAGGTGTTTAGAATTTTTAAGTTTATATATTTCACTGTAATTTAAGTGCATTGTAATGTTTGTGAAGAGAAAAGTTGGACTTAGCTCACATTAGGTGAATCAAGTTAAACATTGTGTATTTTTTCTTTCTTTCTTTCTTTCTTTTCTATTTTTTTTTTTATTGTTGTGTGATTGTTTAGTATCAACAAATAAGACTATCATAGATATATTCCAAAAAACAAAGATATAAACACTTGAGGGGCAACACCATACCTAAGGCAAATAGGGGAGTCCCAGTACCTAAAAACATCTTTAGTGCAAGATCTTGAGTAAGGATCTTGAGTTCAAGATCTGATCTTCATTAGCTCTCCAATAAAGGAGTTGAAGAGATCTCCAATATGAAAGATGGGTTCTTATGGAAGATCTCTTAAGATTTGCACATTGTTCAAAAAAGAATAAATTTTTTCTTTTTTCTCTCTCTTTAAGATCTAAAAAATGAGATCTACCATTAAAGAAAAAATGTAAAAGATCTTGAGATATTTTTAATTCTATTTGAAAGTATGTAATCTATCAAAAAGTAATCTAAGATCTCATTTTAAAATCTACCACTAAAAATACTCTAAGGAACTCTTGAAATAAACAAGGGCGGGGAGTCCCACCACTTAAATCCAAAATTCAGTGCACCAAAAGAAGCAAGTTTGCACACAGATTTGCCTCGCGATAAATGCGAGATATTCTAAATCTAAAGTTAAGGGTCAGATTTATACAATTTTTCAAACTGTTGTAGCGAGGCCACAGAACTCTAGACGGGTTGGAGACTAGCTAGAATCCGTTTCCAGCTATTGAGAGTGATGCATGATTTTGCTCGAAGCCATTACAATGGCTAGAATAGCCGCCATAATGTCAGCAAAAAAAGCTGTTTGAATACCAATGCTTACTGTAAAACTACCAACAAAAGCAGCATTGCTAGCCATAAAATTCCCCTACAACCCCAATCCCAGAACTACCGATGGCTGCCCCGTCAGTATTACACTTAATCCAGGGGTGGTGGTAGTACCCAATTGACTTGCTTATTGTTACTTACCCTTAGGGAATGACTTATAACATTGAAACTCTTGAGCAGTGTGAAATCTGAGATGGAATTAGACATAACAGCAGAAATGATAGACCCCTTCTCGGCCACAATATTCTTTAAAATTTTGTTGATCGTGTACGGTATATAAGTTGAAAATATTTTTAAAATTTATCAGAATAATTTTCATTTATTTAAAAAATAAAGATAAATGATCTTAATATTTTTAAATAATAATATTTAACCGTAATAAAAAATATAAAAAATATTAAAAAAATAAATATATAAAAAATATTAAATAAAAGCATATAAAAAATATTAAATAAAAACATATAAAATATTTATACAAAATATTAAGGAAAACTAAAAAATTTAAAATAAATTTATTTATTAAATAATTAAATTAAAAATTATTTACAATTTTTAAAAAAATATTTGAAAAAACTTTAAATTGATCACACTTAAAAATTATAAATAATAATATTTGAATATTTGAATATTTTAAATACTTACTTAGTATTTTCTTCTTCTTATCACATCAAATATTTTTTTATATTTATTACTTTTGATTATTATTTCTCTCTCTTTATATGAATATTGTTGCACTATAGTGTGGACTATGGATATTCAGCTGAAAATACACTGTCGAGCTCATAGGAGAAAACTTAGGATTTGATTTCGATAAAAACACATTCTCAGAAAAAACAAAAAAAAAAAAATAGGAAAATATTTCTTAAACACTCCATAAGACCAAACATTTTAACTTTTTTTTACACTTAGGTTTTTTGTAAAACTCTTAGAAAAAGAGGATTTTGAAATACTTTTACAAGTTTTAATTTAATCTTTTGAACTTACAAAGGATTAATCTTTAATTCAATTAAGGTTTAATTATACAGAAAGTTTTTCGTCTCTTTTTAAAAATGTATTTTGTGAAAATTGAATTTCAAATCTTCATCACAAGTTTTATGTTTGTCACCTTTTTTTATTAGGTTTTATATATTTGTGAATTGAGTTATATTTATTGAATATTTTTTAGAAAAAATATCAATTTTATATATATATTAATTGTTGGTAAGCGGACTAGATAATGACATTTGGCTTTTAGTCCATTAATTAACTAATAGTACAAGCTAACCAAAAACTTTACTTGCTATCATAAGCTGGTATAAAATATTAATTTTGGTGCATGTGCAAGAATAACTTTTCTTTGAATAATAAACTTCTCTAACTTTTATCACAAGCAAAAGAAGATTTATTAAGTTGCTAGAGAACAAAATGGTACTTCAACCCATCTTCAAAATTCAAATTAATAAAAGCCAACTACCAAAAAAACAAAAAATCAAATAAAAGCCTATTAACAACATAGCCTAACAATAGAAGCTGTAAGATTTACGCGCCAATTAGAAAATTAAAACTTGAAATTTTTAGGAGACGTTTACTTAAACTTTTATTTTCTGTTTTTATTTTTCATTTTCACTTCTTAATTACAAAACTTTCACCTTGGTTTTAATCTTTTTCTGTTTTAATTTTTTTACAAGAAACACTGGAAATTATTTTACGATTTCAGGTAAAAAATATTTAAAAATTATATGTCATAATATCAATGACAAGAGAACCTACATAATACAATTTTAATAAAAAAATTACCAATTTGGGACTGTTTGCAAACAAATTACCAATGCGGGGTAGTAGGTCACGCCCAGAATTGGGCATGACTGGTCATGCCCAATTCTGGGCGCGACCTACTCCTATATAACCTACAGTTTTTTACTTTTTCACCACTTTTACTGTTGCGCCTTTTCTTTAAAGGTTTCTGAAGTACACCTCTGTTAGCTTTTGAGTGATTTACCTTTGCACCAAAGTTCTGCCAACAAGTAAGTTAATTTATTAATTATGAGTATTATTTAATATATTATGTTGTTGATTTTTAAATTTGTTAGAGCCATATTATTTATTTCGTTTTGTAGATAACTGTTAGGTATTAGGTTATAGGATTAAGTTTAGTTCAGGGTTTAGTTGTCAAGTACAATAATTTTAATAAATTTAGTTAGTTCAGTTTAGGGTTGAAGGGTTATGGATTAGGGTTTACGAAGTAGGGTTTAGTTTAAGGGTTACGATTTGGGTTTAGGGTTAAGTTGTATAATTAAAATTGTTGAAGTGAATTTACTTAGTGTTTAGGGTTTAGTTAGGGTTTAGGGTTTACTTAGTGTCTATGGTTTAGTTTAAGGGTTACGATTTAGGTTTAGGGTTAAGTTGTATAATTAAAATTGTTGAAATGAATTTACTTAGTGTTTAGGGTTTACTTAGTGTTTATGGTTTAGTTTAAGGGTAACGATTTTGGTTTAGGGTTAAATTGTGTAATTAAAATTGTTGAAGTGAATTTACTTAGTGTTTAGGGTTTACTTAGGGTTTATGATTTAGTTGTTAAATTAAAATTATTTTTCTAAATTAACTTAGTGTTTAGGGGTCAAGGCTTAGGGGTTAGGGTTTAGGAATTATTGTTCAATTCATGGATTAGGATTTTTGTGATTAGGGTTTAGTCGTATAATTAATATTATTTTGCTGAATTTACTTAGTGTTTACGGTTTAGGGACTACTTTTTAGACTAGGATTTATGGTTTAGGGTCGAGGGTTTAGACTATGGTTTATGGGTTTAGGGGTTAGAGTTTAGGCTAGGGTTTAAACTAGGGTTTATGATTTATTGTTTAAATTCTTTAATTGAATTTACTTAGGGTTAGCGATTAAGGTTTAGTTTAGGGATTATGATTTTAGGGTTAATGGTTTAGTCTTTGGGGTTTAATGTTTAGGATTTAGTATTTAAATTAATTTTTTTGATTGAATTTAATTAGTTCAGTTTAGGGTTATGGTAATTTATTTGTATTATAATTTAATTAGAAGTTATTAAATTATTAATTATAATATTATTTTGATTATATTAAGATAGTCTCATAGATGACTGATTCATCATCTTCGGTGTCTTCACGGTCTGGATCTGATCACGAGGGTGACGGAATGGATCCGACGACCCATGTTATGCCTACCCCGTATAAATGGGGGGTTTTGCGGAGGTGTACCCAGAGAACTCAAGTTTCACAGGTTGTGTGGAACGAGGACAGATGTCGAGTGTTAAAGACACGACATGGTAAAATCGCAGGGGGGCTAGATTGTGACAATATTCCTGCAATCGTTGCGGCGATGTTAGGACAGGCTGAATTCCTACATGTCGCACGCATGCGACATATTCATGTATAAATTTTTAATTGAAGAATGGTACATACGAAGTAATTCCTATAAATGTTTTTTATTTATAAGCGTGCGTACGCATTGATTATTTTAAACTTGACTTTAGATCGATCCTGCGCTTATCAGTGCTATGGTTGAGAGGTGGAGACCAGAAACACATACGTTTCACATGCCGCAAAGAGAGATGACAATCACGTTGGAAGACGTGGCTGGTATCTTAGGTTTAGGCAGTGACGGCAATGTCGTCACCGGAGTGACGTCTGACGATTGGGCCACCATCATCGAGGAGGTCTTTCGTCATCCTGCTCAGGAGGCTGAGCTAAAAGGAGGATTAATGTGCATGTCTTACTTTGATAAGAATTATGCACATTGGGGTGAGGTAGGTGGGGATCTTGTAGAAGTCACGCGGTTTATGAAGGCGCACATTGCACGTATGATTGGAGCATGGCTACTATGCGACAGATCCGACGGAAGCACTGTCGGCTGTCGCTATGTCTCTTTGCTGGCAGGAGACATGGCAGATATAGGTAGGTATAGCTGGGGTTCCGCGGTCCTTGCACATTTGTTTAGACAAATGTGCGAGTGTACAGATCCAGATAGAAGTGACATAGGTGTGTGTCACGTGCTACTCCAAACATGGACGTGGCTCAGATTCCCACCCATTGCTTCAGCTATACCTCAGCCTACTCAGCAGGAGTGGCATTACGACCACAAGTATGTGTTCTTATTTTCTTTTATTAACTAGGTATTAATGAGTCTTATAAGTAGTCTAATGTCATTTATTTTCAAATTAGGTTTAATGGTTTATTTCGTGCACATGACCTTCCGTGGTATCGGATAACATTAGATTCCCTTGCTCGGGATGAGGTACGTGTTGTTATTTACATAAGTTTTGGTCGGTTGACTTGGATAATTTGCATTTTTTTGTAATCATTGTTCTTTCCTAATTGTGTGTTTAATTGTTTTGTTCAAGTGGTTTGACAACCATATGCAGACTATCACTTCCTTGGTGCTACTGAGCACGAACGACTGTTGTGGATGGCTACTAGTCCAATTATATGCTTCCACACAGTTGAATATTCTCATCCGGACCGATGCATGCAACAATTTGGAATGGATCAACCAACCCCACGAAGGCCAACGAAGTTGAAGGGTGTGCATGACCTATCCTTACGAGGCAAACAGATGGATAATTGGAGTCGTAAGCTAAGACCCTTTATCTGTCGATGGGGTATCAGGGACCATCACATACAGCTGCCCCCAACTGACTGGGTTCATGTCACCAAACCATGAGTACATGGTTTGGTACAGGGAGAATGGGAAACAATATGTGACAAAGATGGCTGCCAAGATGGGCCGTGGTGTAAGTGTTGTTTAAATTTAATTTGTAAACTAATTTTTATTTTCATGGCGTTATTGTCTGGACTAATGAATTTGTTGTGTAATTTGTAGTTTGATGGCCTAGAGATGTTGTACTGTGCGAGTGGCGGTCAGGAGTGACCTGGATTCAGCATGGAGTACTTGCACGAGGAGGTGGGTCGCATTATGTCCATGTTTCGCCAGAGCTATCGCTTGGAGGAGCCAGGCCCACTTGCACCCCATCACAGCTTCAGCATGACCCGCAAGTGTATGTCCCCGTGGGAGACGTGAGAGACATGGACTAGAGCGTCGCGGGAAAGCCATGCCCCATGTCCCTGAGCCCATAGGAGTTCCTAGGGCTCGCGTTGATGGTTGCTATAAGCCTTCACTGGTAGGACTTACATACGGTAGTTAGCTTTTCTATTACCAATCGTCTCAGCAGCAGGACATGGGGTATCAGGGGTTCACTAGCCAGAGTGACATGCGTCCACTAGCAGACTGCCAGTCACAGCATGTGTATTATGCGACTACGTTGGCCATGGCATCAACGGAGTGTGGGACAAGCAGTGACGTTCCTGTTACGGAGTGGAGTGCTGATGTATTGACAACCTGCTGTCTCAGGTTGATTATTCTACGGCCGACAATGCAGATTGGCCAACACATGCACACTATGTCACCCCACTTCCTGATTATCCCCGCCCATCATTGCCAGATCGGGAACATCCATACCCACCTGCATATGTAGACCCTTCTCAGGCAGGCCCTGCTCAGGCAGGATCTTCTTAGCTTCGTGGTAGACGGAAGTTGCCTGATCGTCAAGCGCATCATCAGCAGTGGCCACCTGAGTCATAGTTTTTATTTGTGTATTTATGTTAGTGTTTATTTTTTTGTTTGTAGCGGACTTTATTTGTGATTCATACGTTTATAACACTAATTTCGTGTAATGGTTATATTTCTTGTCTTAACATAGCTTATTATGGGACAATAATAATCCGATTCATGCAATATCCATCTATTATCGCTTGCCAACTATGGAATTTTGAAGCTTCAAATAAATTGTTCTCACGTTTTATTCTTCCAAATAAAGTTCTCACCGGTTTGCAGCTTGATGTTCCAATTCCAAGTTTTACTTTTTTCTTTAAGTACTTGCCAAAGATTTTGCCCCAGCCAAAATGAATTGCATGTTTTTCTATGAACTTCCAAATGAACTCAAATCTTCATTTTCCCCCACCTTGTTTTTTCTATATAAGTACGAATATTCTTATATCAATAAAGACAAACTATTTTTTTTTATACTAGAAATGGATTGATATTTTGAGATGTAACAAGATGCAACAAAAATAAAGGGAGATATAAGGTCCAATTGGTCTAGTAGTTGGAGAAGAGTGAAGATAAAAGAAAGGAGAAGAGTGGTTGTGAATCATGCAAAACCTTTTCACGTCGTTAGTTAAGAACCCCAAATAAGACATGATTGGAGACGACCAAATCGGGCGGCATTGAACACGCTCAAATAGGGTGTGACTGAACATGCCCAACAAATGGGGCGTGACTGAACACGCCCAATTTAGGCGTGACAGAAAGGGGTGTCACGCCTACATTTGGGCATCATTGATCCCTATATGAGATAGACAGTCCCACACAACTTACCTCGACAACTCCCTCAATCTGAATACTATGGCATTCTTAGGAGAAACAAGCAGTCAGACCATTGCTAACTCAAAATTAGCCTTCACTTTTCCAAATGGATCGATGAAACACAATGAAACAGGTTTTTATTTTGAATGTCCTTCTCCAGTACCAACGCGGGTTCTCAATCAGTGTTCTTTTCAAACACTGAAGAGTAGGATGTGCGACACTCTTATGCTAAGTAGTGACCATTTTGTTGATGAAATCTACTACAGACAGACATCCCTACATCCAGGTCAGCAATATTTTTTCCATTCTCTTCAACTCACCAATGATAACGATGTTTGCATAATGTTAATGTGCAATGAACAAATGTCGAGCGTTGGCTTATAGAAATATTATGCACCATAAACAGAACATCTGATGGTATACTCAGCCTACTTCAATCCACCATCGTTCCAACACATGATGCAATGCTATATTACAACGACAAGTGGAACATACCAGGCTTCCAAGGTCTCCCCCTCAACTATGGCAAATGCCAGTGGCAGACATTCGTTATTGTCATCCTGAGTCATGGAAATCAACAATTTCCATGTATACTTCCCATTCAAATGAGTGCCATCAATCTGAATCATTGGTTTGCAAAAACTAAATGCTTGGCAACACTGTCCGAAAGTCCAGAACATGCGATTAAACACACGCTTTCCCCGTACCAGTCGATTTGCCACAAAATAATCATTGATTTTAATATCATAAAAAGAACCTGGTGAAAAACGAAGCATGTAGCCACACCACCTGGGCAAAAATGCATATGATTCTTCCCAATTCCCGTAAATCATTACCATTGCTTTCTGCTTCGCAAACCAAGCCTTATGATATGAAACTCTAAATCCAAATGAATGGGTGATCCTTTCCCGAACCAATACAATCGACACAGACGGTTCCTCCTTAATCATTCCTAACAATGCAAATGTAACATTCACATTAAAATTAACAACCTTAAAGAACCATTATTGAACACATATAGAAGAAATTTAACAAATACATACCTACCACAAGTGAAGCAATAACATCAGAATCAAGCTGTCTATGACCCTGTGAAATATGGTCATTCAGACAATTGTATTTGCCACCCCATCTTGAAACAATCCACTTTTCACCGAGTGCTGGTTTAATTACCCTAACCCTCCATGGGCAACCCTCGTTATGAGCAATACACCTCATGCTAAACTTGTTAGGCTTGCTCTCAACCACATATGCTTCTTGATGCTCCTTCATGAGGTTCCACTTACATGCGATTTGTGCGTCCTTTTTGGAGGCAAATTCTTGTTTAACAAACAACGCATCCCCTAATTGCCATGGACCCTGCACTGAACCCGAACTGGAACCGGTAAAAGATTCTTCTTCGCTTGGATGACTCCAATCAATATATGTGTAATGGGGAATTTCATCCCAAAAAGGAGTGACCTCAGCACCTTCAAATACAAAATCAGTTGAATAAATATAAGATGCACACTAAAATACTATGACATACAAATATACAAATTTTAGATCACTTCATCATTCATTTTAGTCATATTACATACCTTCAACAGGTTGTTCTGATTGTGCACATCCTATGTCCGGATGATGATGGATTTCAGACGACCCCACATCAGTGTCTACTTGGAATCCAGTCGCATACACACCAACATCGTCATCATTATCCGACGCACTAGCATCATCTTCAAGAAGACGATCTTCCATTGTAATGTTTTCATCATCGTCATCCTCTTCATCGTCATCGATAACCCAAGTAGGGTCATATGAATCTTCCTCAGACACGTTTACAAATGGAGCAACATATGACGATGTAGGCTTACCAGAATTTAAAGGAACTGACCTGATGGGTAAAACATCATCTACTACAGTAAAGTCCACGTATAACTCTATAAAATCTTTCGTTGACAGCTTAAAAAATTCTTCCATTAGCAATTATATGTCGTCATCCACAAGTTGAAAACTCATGTACTGTTCACGTTGCCATAATCTTCCTGTAACCAAAGTGATACATTGGTTGTCTTGCAGACCTAATTTTTGGCGTATCTTCTGATGTAATTCACCCATTGTCAAGCTTCGCTTAATATGTGTCTGCCTTTTCTTCCCTTCAAAAACAACACCTTGTCGTCCTTCAAATTTCCTTCCATTAAAATATAACACAACACGGACAAACTCCTCACCACCTGAACTCATTTCTTCCACTCAACAAAACAATAACTTCGTGGAAGAGCTTCGCTGTAGACATAAATTTCAAAAAATTGTGTTAGAATATGTTGTTACCATTACTCATAAACCATTGACCTTAAACCATAAAGCCTACACCCTAAACCCTAACACCTTACACCCTAACCCTTACACCCATAAACCTTAAACCTTAAACCATAAACCCCTAAACCCTAAACACCTTAAAACCTAAAACCTAAACCCTACACCCTAAAACCTTAAACCTTAAACCATAAACCCCTACACCCTCAAACCTTAAACCATAACCCTTAGACCCTAAAACCTTAACCCGACACCCAAAAACCTTAAACCCTAACCCTTAGACCCTAAAACCTTAACCCTTAACCCATAAACCCCTACACCCTAAACACCTTAAATCCTAACCCTTACACCCTTAAACCTTAAACCATAAACCCCTACACCCTAACACCTTAAACCCTAACCATTAGACCCTAAAACCCTAAACCCTAAACCATAACCAATAAACCCTAACACCTTAACCCCTAACTTAGACCCTAAAACCTTAAACCTTAAACCATAAACCCTACACCCGAAAACACTCAACCCTAATCCGTAAACCTTCGACACTGCACCCTAAACCTAAACCTTTCACCCTAAACCCTAAACTAAACTAAACCCAGCACCCTAATACCAAACATTTTTTTTACAAAACTAAACCATAAACACTAACAATTCCACATGTCGCTAACAATTTTATAATATAACATATTAACTAATATTCACAATTAATCAAATAACTTACTTGTTGGTAGAGCTTCGCGCTGCAAAGTCACTTACACTACACTTCTGAAACTTTTAGAGAGAAGGCGAGACAGTAGAAGTGACGAAAACGTAGCAGAGGGCATGGTATAAAAGGATGGGTCACGCTCCGAATTGGGCATGACTGGTCACGCCCAGATTAAGGCGTGACTGCCCCCTTGGTCATGCCTGAATCTGGGCGTGACCAGTCATGCCCAATTCTGGGCGTGACCTACTGTCCTAGATTGATAATTTGTTTGCAAACAACCCCAAATTGGTAATTTTTTATTAAAATTGTATTATTTAAGTTCTTTTGCCTAATATCGATTGTTACTCTCAATTTAGAAACCGTGACAGTTATTAGAATTTATCCGCTTTTTTATATTAATTTGAAATCCACTTAATAAAAGAAAAAAAATGCTCCTTTTGGTGATTTGGCCCTTAAGTACTTGTATGTGTGTGTGTTTTTAAGAAGCAACTGGTATGTGTTTAGAAGGATGTGACATAGTTATGAAAGGTAAATTAGATGTATTCATTATTCAATAATTTATTTTCTTAACTTTTTTTTTCATTAAATGCATGATTAGAATACCCGTTACATCAAGATTTTGAATTAGACATCTAGTGTCATTTTTCTTGATTACTTTGTTTCTCTTCTTAAAGTAGGTGCACGTTGAATATTTCATGATTCAAATCATATCAAGCAAAATGTCTTATTCGGTAACAAAGGAAAATTTGATAGGTTGATAAGAACTTGTATAAAATAAATGATGTTTGCATTATCTTGAATCAAATTATGTTTGAAGGAATTCATTTTTAAATATGCATGTTGTGGATAGCCAATTGGTAAATGGAGCAAAAGTGAGAAGATTTCACTAACAACCAATAAAGTTTGACGTATTACCATTGGAAGTTCCATTATCATTTCTTTCTCGGACAACTTTTATAATTGATATGTATTTGTTTATGTACTATTGTATAAGAGTAAAAAATAATTAATTTTAAATTAATTTAAAAGTTAATTAAAAATATTTAATTTTATTAATCTTAAATAATTATTCTTAATATTTTTTTTTTGAAATTTTTTATTATAAATAAAATGTTATATTGTGATTTTAGTCTATCTTAATTTCTCAAATAAAGATAGATTATTTACAAATAATTCTAATTAATTGAGTTATTAAGTTAATTATGAATTAATCAAAATTATTAATTATTAAAATTAAATAAAAATTATCAATCCTAATTTTGCACAACATTGTGCTTCTTCTTTTTTTCGTAAACACAATTTCTATCTCTAGTGTCGCACCAACTCCAAACCAGTAATAACACCACCTTAAAATTAATAGTCTTTTATTAAAGTTTTTTAATGATTAATAATTTTTATTTAATTTATAATTAATTTAATATCTCTAATCACAATTATTAATTAATAATCTATGAGAGAGACCAAAATTGCAAATTTATAAAACTAAAAGATCAAATATTACAATTAAAAATCAAGGGAATCAAAATCATGAATTCAAAAAAGTAGGAGGATGAAAATTATAATTCAACCAAAATAAAAAAAAACATTAAAAATAGAATTGCAATTAAATGAAAAATGTTTTAGGAAATAATATCATCAAATAAGAGTAGTTAGGTTTGTTTATATTTTAGTCCAAGATACAATACAACTTTTTAACTTATATATGAGACTAGAGCTAGTAATAACTAATGGCTAGAAAAGTAATCCACCCTTATTATAATTTTTTTAGAGAAAATTGACCATATACTTTAGTCTTCAATATATCAATCGATGACAATTTAATCCTTGAAACAACAAAAATTCTAATTTAGTCCTACAATACAAAAAATGTGACAATTTAATCCTACCTATAACTTAATAACAAATTAGTTCTTAAAATTTATAATTTAATATCAAATTGTTCTTAAAATATATAATTTAATATTAAATTAATTCTTGAATATTACAAATTAATAACTACAGGACATAATTGTCACAATTTTTAACATTGAAGAACTTTAAAAACTAAATTATCACCTATTTGCATATTTATGAATTAAAATGATTATTATTTTTTAATCAGCAAAATAAGAGATAATAAATAAAACTATAAAAGCACAAGATGTGCATAACGCCACAGCAAAACAGATCAGATGATACCCCTACCCATGCTAATACTGTCGAATAGTCAAGTAGAAAAGCCAAAAAACCAGTAACTTTAACATATACAAGTACAACATTGAGCTGCATATATGGCAAGATTCTAGACTATAAAGTGCGGTAAGGCAACTTCCTAAAATTAATAACCGAAACTATATCAACCCGAGATGATATACTCCCAAAGACTACCCAAATGTCAACCAATTGTTTTAATTCTGCTCTCAATTTATATAATCTGAGCCCTTCTGAATTGCACTGGCACCCTACAAAGAAGCTACCATTGCACATGCAGTGCTTCTCTGAAATATGACCGTCGTCTCTGTCCCTATGCATATCAAAACAAATAATACTGTGTAGATACAGCATAGATACATCCTCTTTACTTCAAAAAGTTAAGGGTTAAGGCTACGCACGATGCACCCCTCTGCATCCAAAACACACGCCCTTCCCCCTGTGTAAACAGCCCATTATTGCACAAAAGAATGATACAAATTGTCTGGGTAAAGAATCAAATTTGTCTCTAAAAATGTGAAACATCAATAAATTAATTCTTGAAAGATAAAAAGTTTAAATTAATTTTTGAAAGTAAAATACATTGGTCTTATTTTTTGCATACTCAATAACTACATTTCAAATTAAAATTTAATTTATTATTATATCACACTTTTACTATAAACGACAAGTGGTGACCATGTCATAAAACCGGTATGAATCTAAGACCCTAAATAGAATATTGGATTCAAACACAAATTATACAAAATATAAAATTTTAAGATAAATATTGTTGATTTTATTAAAATAAGATGATATATTTATTTACTGTTATATAAGAATAGATTGAGGTTCAAATACAAAACTATAAAGTATAAAATAAAATTTTAAAATAAATATTGATAATTTTATTAAATGGAGTGATTATTCTCGCTTGTGAATATGGCTGCCACCGACTAAAACAGAATTTGTTGCATAATTAGACTCTTTTGAAAAGACTCTCTTCTAAAAATGCACGCATTCCGGTGGTGCCATATACATCACGGCAGTACCCCCACACTACAAACCACCTTAGTTGGATTATATGTAATTTGTTTTAATTTATGTGGATTATTTCTCCAAAAATATTGCATGGACGACGTGATATTTAACATCTATAAAAGGGAAAATAAAAAATATATAAATATGATAGAATTTATGATATGATAAAAAGTGAGATATAAAAAGAATAAAAGTATTTAAAGTAATGAGATTTTTACATATAATTAATCCTATTTCTCAATCAACACGATATCGTTTAAAATCTTTCAACTATAGCTACATCATTGCCATCAATCCGTGGTGCATGTGCAACGCATGAGTCTATATTTATATATGAAAATAATTGAGTATCAATCTCTTGTAAGAAGGATTCGAAAGATCTTAGATAAAAATAGTGATACTAGGAAAGCCACTCTATATCAGAGCCTGGTTAAGAAATAGTAATTTAGCAACAATATAATAAGCACTGAATCAATCAATATGGATTGATTTAGCATTTGATTAAACCCAATATATATAGCACAATCCATTCCGTTAACATCGTATATAAAATGATAAATCCATTTTCAAAGTGTAGATATATAAAATGAGTTTTTATATTATTTTATTTTGTGAGTAGGTTATCTTAGGCTATAGCTATATGGGATGTGGTCGGGTTAACAGAAATTCCACTGCTAGCCACCTCATTGCCAGGCATAGGATTCCATATGGTATTTTTCTTTGTTCAATTAACTTTGATGCGAAGTTATTAGAAAGTGATTTGTGTTTGTATTGTTTGCATAAGATTATAAATTTAAACTTTTACCACTGCCATTGTATAAAAAACAGAAAAATGTTGTGATATTCAACCTAGTACTTGCCTTACTTAATTCAAGTGACAAGGACGCGGACCTAACTAAGAACTAGCTAGTAATCAATACCGACATTTCAGTTCAATCGTAATTAAAACTTAATTTGATTTGACTATGCGTGTGCTTATGCAAATTTACAGCGAGTAACGTCGTGAGAAAATGGTATTGGATTCAAATCATTCTTCAGCTATCAAATTCATGTGTCCAATACCCTTAATTGCCTCATTATTTTTAGAAGGATAAAAGTAACTTTTGATTCTTTATATTTTAGTATTTTCTCATCACTATTTAAGCCACCTTATGACCTTAATAAGGTTTAATTGAATCGATCTTTGTTTGTGATTAATTACCACTTTTTAATCATTTTACTTGAAAAATATCCGTTTAAAAATTATCCATTTTCAACTCACAACATTTTATCTAAAATATTCTCAAGCAGTTACCTATTTTCTTTTTCTTTTTTTGTTTTGAAGAAATGAAACAATTTTGTGAAAAATATTCCCAAATGGAATACATTTCCTTTTTGCATATATTCGTTTCCACCTATTCTATCTTATCACTCGTGTGGGTCGCACAAGCCAATGTAATACTTGAAAGAATGAAAAAGGAAAAGAAACTGTGGAACTAATGATAAAATGCCTTTGTCTTGATACCAAAAAATAAAATAAAATGCCTTTGTCTTATGTTTAAGGCAATCTTCGTTCTTCTCGTTTAAGACGATCGAAAATCCTAGTGTATCTCTGATTTGGAAAGTGAGGAAAAAGGTGATGAATCGCATGCATGCAGCCATGGTACACCAAGTATATCACTCCGTGCATCTTCCATGATCCCATTGCTTCTTCTTATGTACATCCAACGCCAAACCAGATAATGCATACGTGTGGTTCTTAGCTTATCACTTCTCGTTACCACTTAATTATTGTACTAGCAAATAGTATTGATTTCCGATATCACAAATGATGCTCATGTGACTAGGACTACTGGAGTAGTACTAGTGATTAGTGATTGATATCTTGCCTTTTTTTTTTTTTTTTTTTTTTTTTTTTTTTTTTTTTTTTTTTTTTTTTTTTTTTTTTTTTTTTTTTTTTTTTTTTTTTTTTCCTTTTCTAATATTGTTAATTACATAGATTGTCAATATATATAGTATTATAAAATTTATATATCAATGTATAGTTTATACCCGACATTGACATATATAAAGCTCGGTCATAAAATTTTGGAGAAATAACTCCAAACTGGTGGGAAACTTCACTGCACCTTCCTCTTTTTGATTTATCATTCTTCAGTGAAACAGTACTAGTTTGTTAAACCATTTTGAAATATGAATAATTAATGATATTTGAATATTTCTTTATTTTAAATATTTTATTTATTTATTTTTCTTTTTATAATATCATCATAAACCTTAAAAACTTATATTTTTTCTCATTTTTGTCTCATTAAGTATCTAAAATTATCATACATGTGATTTTTAATAATACCTTTTTGTTTAACACTTAATAAAATATTGGTCATTTTTTTACATCATTTTAAAAATATTATAAAATATAAATAAATATTACTAATATGTTTTTGTAATATTTTATTAAATATTATATATAACTTATGTTTTTGAAATTAGTAACATTTATTCATATTTGATGATATTTTTTAAATGTTATTAAAAAAATTAATAAAATTTAATAGATAAACAAAAAATATTATTAAAAAAAATCACATATGTAATAGTGTAATGACATTGTTGTGGGTGTCCATTTATCCTTTTTCATTAAAAATATCACAATACCTTTCAAGATATAGTGTGGGTGTCAATTATGCGATTGGATGGCTGTTTCGACCTCGCACACCCCGAACTAATCATAGAAGTGGAATATCAACATTTTGTGGACATAAAAATAAAATCAAATTCTACCAAAACTTTTGAGTGAATTAATCACTACATTATCAAGGTCCCTTTTACGGCAGACCAATGAAAGATGTGGTCCAGTTTGGGACACTGTTCTTTGGATTTAATTATAAAATATTAGACTGTGTAGACAAGTGATCCGTGACCTTGTATCGGTTTTAGATTTGATTTAATTTATTGTGATTAATGAATTTTTGCAATTAAAAAATTAGAAGCATTTGATGATGTGGAGATTGGGTGGAGCGCTGAGATGAGAGGATTTTGTAAAGCTGTTTATAATTGGTACTTTACAGAACACGAAGATGGGTGCATGTGTTTGGTGAAACGGTTGTCTGGTTTTGACATGTTTTGGGTGTATGCGTTCGTGAATGTATTGTTACCGGTTGTTAACAATAGTAGGTTGTGTCAATTTACAAGAGTGTATTGAAGTGTTAAATTGATGCAGTAGTGTTGTTCCAGAGGTTAAATTACACTATTATTAGTTGCTTGAGTTTATGATTAAAGCATTCATCGGATGGTTTGATTTGCACTAGTTAAATTCCACCATACTCACATTAAGTATTTCACTTCTTTCATTAATGATGAATTCTTCTTCTTGCTTTGTTTCTGTATTATTCATAACTAAAAAAAACTAAATACATTCTCATCAAATTTCACAAATTGATATATGCTGCTGCTATATCAAATAAAGGCTTATCATTTCATCTCAAACAATCTAAAATTTGACAATTCCAAATCCCAATTTAAAACTAGAGTATCTTATTGTCTAAAGACTTTTCGCTATGCGAAAGTATAGAGAGATATAAGTATAGAGAGATATTGTATACAGTCTTATCCTTGCATATGCAAAGAAGTTGTTTTCGGATTCAGATTCATAATCAACAAGTAACCAAGACACAACTTTATCGTTAAGACAAGATTTGTCCTCTCAAATTCCAATTTAAAACTACTTTTTCAAATTTTAAAATATACATAAATACCCAAATTACTTACCAAATGCCTCAGCTAAACTTAATTTACAAAATTAGCCAAACCAAATCTATATATTATATTTATTCTGTGTACAACAAGCAAGATGATACACATACCAAGTACCAAGGAACAAAGACATACAACCACAACAATTGATATTGTCGAAGCAAAATACCACAAATATGAACAATAAATCAACCGAGATCCTTCAAATGAAAGACAACACCAACAAAAAATGCTTAAGAATCCACACCAAAACTCACAAGCCATAAACTTCACATTGCACACAATAATCGAAAATCCAAAATTTATTTTCAGAAAAAACCTACCCATATCCCATTTAACTCCTAAAAACAAATAAACACAACCAACACATCTCACAATGGTATCAATTTTGACGACCTCTAGTCGACACAGAACCAACTCGCAATCGCCATCGTCAAAGAGATCTACAAGAATTTTCAGTCTTCTGACAATCAAATAGTAATAATACTTACCTTTCACTAGCAACACGACAGGTGAAGAGTTAGGGTAAACCTCATTAAGGATAAATACGTAAACAAAACAATTTAAAATTTATAAAATCAAAAAATATAAAATATACAAAAACCGAAATTACCTACTACACCAAGTTACACAGCATGGTACATTTTAGACCATTTGCATAGTTAGTCCACCGGATCATCCCCCATTATCAATCATATGTGATACCACGCAAAACACATTCTATGTGTACTGTATCCCATATATCTTTTATCTTTTTTTCGAAAGAGATTCTTAAAGTAAAGTTCATAAAGAAAAGGATTATGTGGGCTTTGCATCCAGCATCAGTGGATGTTATATGTCTAGGGAGTTCTCTACTAAAAAAAACACACAACAATTGAGAAACATGAACATCTTTTTGCCGTCTAGCTCGTACGAAGAGAATAATTACGTATACTTTAAATCGACATAGGTTACGCTTGGATGAAATTTTGCAAACGCATGTGAATCTGTTTTGTAGCATCAGTGGATGTTATATGTCTAGGGAGTTCTCTACTAAAAAAACACAACAATTGAGAAGCATGAACATCTTTTTGCCGTCTAGCTCGTACGAAAAGAATAATTACGTATACTTTAAATCGACATAGATTACGCTTGGATGAAATTTTGCAAACGCATGTGAATCTGTTTTGTACTGTTCATGGCAGGAATTTGTCGTCACAGAGGAATATGAGGAATAAAGGTCCTAACTTCTTTGAATTATGTCGGCTATGAAGCTAATTATTATACATTGATATATGTAGAAATATGTCATTTCCTTTTCTAGAACTAATTTAGTTGAGAGGAAAGAAAATAGAGACAAGAAAATGTATGAATATTGATGTATTTCTTATTTATTTAGTTAAAGAGAATTAAAATAAGATCTAATTATGATTTCAGTTATTGTATTTGTTTTTTTATTTTAGTCTTTATGAGTTTTCGAAAATGTTTTAAATCTATGTTATATTTTAGTCCTTCTAGTATATATGGATTTGTTTTAATTAGTCCCTGTGATAAAAAAAAACATTGATAGGTCTAAAAACAAATTATCCATACATTACAAGTATAAAAATGAAAAAAATGAATATATGTTAATAATTAAAATAAAATAATGATAACAAAAGAAAAAAAGTTATAGAAAGACCATTTGAAAAAAATTATAAGAACTAAAACAAAAAATAAATATATTATAAAAACATTTTTAAACCATGAAAAAGAGAGGAAATTTGGGATTTTAAAAACAAAATTTTTAAAAATTACTTTCTTTTCTTTTTTTTTTTCTTCTTCAATTTAAATTTAAATTTTATTTCTTTCCTAATTTCC
>PYAF01000519.1:1140995-1155569 GCA_007407185.1 Glycine tomentella | reverse complement strand
ATACATTAAAAAATTTAATGTTATATGTATCAACATTAATTGGCTTTTATCATAATTGACTTACTAGCTCAGTTGGTTGAAGCGTCAGGTTAATAACCTGAAGGTCACAGGTTCGAAACCTACATGTATCATTATTTGGAAAAATATTTTTTAAATTAAAAAGAAACTTACTTACGGATTGGGCCAATCCGTATGGCCCATACGGATTGGACAGTCCGTATAACTCAAAAAAAAAATTACGGATTGGCGAATCCGTAAGAATCTTACGGATTTACGAATCCGTACGTATAAAACGTAATAAAAATAAGGGTATTTTTGGAAGTGCACTATTCTGACTGGTGTATAAGTTTTTTTCTGGGTGTATAAAGTTTTTCCCAAATACAAGCCCAATTAGTTCTGCTTTGTGCTGTTTGCTTGGTAGACGGTGTGAAAAACGAAAGAGAAGCTTGCGACTTGCGAATACGATTATAAATAGTTACGTTGGTTCGTAATCGTGCTCTTGCAGTTTGAAATTTGAAGCACCCTGCTTGTGGTTCATGCTTTGTTTCTGGCATAAATTAATCCAACAAGTTGCAGTTAAGCTAGTTTTCGGCGAATCCAACAATGAGGAGGATATCAACTTTTCCTCCTTTCTGTCAGAGATTAAAACAAACAGGTTCTACTCTCTCACTTAAATGTTATTGTTCTTGTTGATTTTGATTTCCTTGTTTTTTTTTTTTTTTTGTATATGAAGTGACACCTGAATTTGATTGATTATGCAACCTATAATCATATCTGATTGTGTGAGGTTTAAATTGAACTAGCAGAAAATGAGATTGTCCAAATGTTTCGCTTGCCTAATTCCCATGAAGGAAACCACCATAACAATTCCATGAAAGGAGGACATGTGTTAAGCAGGGACCCATATTCCCGGACATTGGATGAGAGATTCATTAGAATTTTGAAAATATTCAAATGGGGACCTGACGCAGAAAAGGCCTTGGAAGTGCTGAAGCTGAAGGTCGACCCTCGCTTGGTTCGTGAGATTCTTAAGATAGATGTTGAGGTCAGTGTTAAGATCCAGTTTTTTAAGTGGGCTGGGAAGAGGAGGAATTTCGAACATGACTCGACCACTTACATGGCCTTGATTCGCTGCTTGGATGAACATAGGATGTTTGGTGAAGTGTGGAAGACAATACAAGACATGGTTAAAGGTTCATGTGCAATGGCTCCTGCTGAATTGTCTGAAATTGTGAGAATCTTGGGGAAGGCCAAGATGGTCAACAGGGCATTATCTGTCTTTTACCAGGTTAAGGGTCGCAAGTGCAGACCTACTGTGAGCGCTTATAACTCTGTCATCTTGATGCTGATGCAAGAGGGGCATCATGAAAAGGTCCATGAGCTGTACAATGAAATGTGCAGTGAAGTGCATTGTTTCCCTGACACTGTTACATATAGTGCACTTATATCAGCATTTGCAAAACTAAATCGTGATGACTCTGCTATTAGATTGTTTGATGAGATGAAGGAGAATGGATTGCAGCCCACTGCTAAAATTTATACCACCTTAATGGGAATATACTTTAAGGTGGGTAAGGTTGAAGAAGCTTTGGGCCTAGTCAAGGAGATGAGAGTGCAGCGGTGTCTCCTAACTGTTTTTACTTACACAGAATTGATAAGGGGGCTGGGGAAATCTGGGAGGGTTGAAGATGCATACATGACATACAAGAATATGCTGAAAGTTGGTTGTAAACCTGATGTGGTTCTGATGAATAATTTGATTAACATTTTGGGAAGATCAAATCGCTTAAGAGATGCTATTAAGCTTTTTGATGAAATGAAATTGCTGAACTGTGCACCTAATGTTGTGACATATAATACCATTATCAAATCTTTATTTGAGGCCAAAGCTCCTCCTTCTGAAGCTTCTTCATGGTTTGAGAGGATGAAAAAAGATGGAATAGTCCCCAGCTCATTTACTTATTCAATTCTCATCGATGGTTACTGCAAAACAAATCGAGTTGAGAAGGCTTTGTTGCTTCTTGAGGAGATGGATGAAAAAGGCTTTCCACCTTGTCCTGCTGCCTACTGCAGCCTGATCAATACCCTTGGAGTAGCAAAACGCTATGACATTGCAAATGAGCTATTCCAGGAATTGAAAGAGAACTGTGGATGTTCAAGTGCTCGTGTGTATGCTGTAATGATTAAGCATTTTGGAAAATGTGGGCGACTCAATGAAGCTATCAATCTGTTTAATGAGATGAAAAAACTTGGATGCACCCCTGATATTTATGCTTATAATGCTCTTATGACAGGAATGGTAAGGGCAGAAAGAGTGGATGAAGCTTTCTCCTTGTTTAGAACTATGGAGGAAAATGGTTGCACCCCAGATATAAATTCTCATAATATTATCCTAAATGGCTTGGCTAGGACAGGTGGACCAAAGCGTGCTTTGGAAATGTTTACAAAAATGAAGAACTCTACTATTAAGCCAGATGCGGTTTCTTACAACACCATTCTTGGTTGTCTTAGCCGAGCAGGTCTGTTTGAAGAGGCTGCAAAACTTATGCAAGAAATGAGTTCAAAAGGATTCCAGTATGACCTCATCACCTACTCTTCAATACTTGAGGCAGTCGGTAAGGTTGATGATTGTAAAATGGTAGAGTCATGAGAGAAATCCGGTTTTACCTTTTTGACTGAGTCTGTCATTGATTATTAATCAATACCTTCAATTTTTTGAAGGTAAGGTTTAGGAACAACCATTGAAATTTGTGTATATGTTTCAAAACTACATATTAAAAAAATGCTCCACATATTTAGAAACCTTGAAAAATATAGATCTCAATCTGAATAAGAAAGTGTTGAGGAAATTTTTGTTTTATCAGTATAACTCTTTTGTTTCGAGTAATGATACATCTAGAGACTGAGAATTTTCATTTATTTATTTATTTTGAGTAATGATACAAATAAAAACAGATTATTTACACATCCTGATTTATGGTTAATTAAAGAACAATGAAATTCCGCTTAACTTTTTATAAGCTCAAAATTTGCAATGTCTACCCATACTCATGCGGTCATGCAACTATAATTGACCAACATGGGGTTGTTTTTCGAAACTAAATACCTAAACGGGTGATTCAACTCTTATCCACTTGAGTGGTGTTATTCTTTAGAGTGTCACAAGTATAAGTGAGTAAGTGAGTTGGTGATATTATCTTGAGTGGTTTCACCCAATGACGTCAGACTAAAAGATTTACCAATTCCTGACTTAGTGACGTCATCCTGCATGGCTTCACATCAGTGACATCGGACTAGGTGGTTTCACTCAATTATAGTTTATTACTACAAAGTAGCAAATAGCAAGCATATTTTTTCCATAATTTTTTAACTAAATTTAGGCAAAAAAGAATCACTTATGAACTAAATGAAAAAAAAAACAATAACATTAACAATAGGAAAAAAATAAGCAACTAAAAAATTAAATAATTGAAACATTAATATATATATATATATAATAAAACAGTTTACAAGATAAAATAAATAAATAAATAAACTAAAGCAAGTTTGAGAACCAACGACAACCTATGCAGCACCAAACTAACACTTTCAGGAAGGAAAAAGAAAACTTTACACACTCACAGCAACTCAACAACACAATCAAACAACCAAAAATTTCTGTGCAACAAAAGCTCCAATGCAAAAAGGTTGCAGTTGGACGTTGCATTTTATAGCCAAAAGCAAAGGGCCCGATGGCGCTTTACCATATAGCAAGGACCTGGCCGGTGCCAGTGCCACCAAGGAAGAGCCAAGCAGCCTAGTGCCACCAGTTCACTCATCTAGGGAAGGTGGGGTCAAAATTGCACCCCTATCTTGTCACGTTTTTTTCTACATCTTTTTCTCAAAAAATAACAGTCTTGGAGAGCACATTTGACTAGGTAAAATTATACAGGGTGGCACTACCAAGTTACTGAGTGATCTGAATTGGTGACACTCTGCATAGTGGTGTCACCTAAACGAAGAGAAATTGATTGATGTCACCAAATCTTACGTGGTTTGTTTGCAAATCAATCCACTTTATTATTAAGTTTCGAAAAACAACCCATTTTGGTTGTTGGTCAATTTCCCCAACTATCATTATCATTTCCCTGTTTTTTGCAACTCGTAAGAGCGGACACAAGTAATGCAACCGTGGCGCTTATGTTGGTATGAACGACGAGTGATACACAACATTTTATTTGTTTCGTTTATCAATATTTATTATATTCTTTGCCTTAAGAATAGGAACCTGCTCAAATTCGAATCGTATTCTAACTCAGATCCTCACCGTGTTTAATGTTTACCAAATAACTTTGGGAAAATGGTTTTTGCACAATACTATAGACATGGCTCTGTTTGTTGGACCATCAGTAGTTCACTAAAATTAGTAGTTTAATTTTTTTTTAAAAGTTTTAAAAAACTTAAATGTAAAATTGCATTTTAATATCGCCTTCCTAAAAGACAAGAAAAACACGTAAGCAAAGTTGAATCGAAGGTTTCGATTAGTTAAAGATTGGTAGCAAAAGATAGATGGCGAAGACATTTGTTCAGCACATCAGAAATTCAAGAAGTTGAAACTTCCAAGCTTGCTTAGTCAATAATTATGAGAAGGAGATAAGTAGCAATTAACAATTTTTTTGTGTTCTAAATATTTAATTAAGGTACATCAGCAGTAATAAGAAAAGCAAAAGCCTTTTCAAGAAAGACATTGAATGACGGCTTCAATAAAGCCTAAACACTAACTTCGTATTTTCCAGAACAGGGTAGGGCATCAATTTGCAAACTTGTTACAATTAAAGCTAGCATGGGACATGCCACATGCCCACATGGGTTCCTGCATGGCGAGGGGCATGTGGAGGGATAGCAGGGTAACTGTTGAGGTGGGACTTGGGAGGGAGAGAATAATTATGAACATTGTAGAACCCTGAATCTCGTAATCCACAACATGTTAAACTCTATGGTTCCTTTCCCTTTATGTCCACTAGTTGTGGGGATGGAAAATATTGAAGAAAAAAAATAGTTTAAATTGGCCTTTCTCTTCACATTGCTTTCTGTGTAAGAGTGTCAATCATAAGAATCCATGAAGCACCACAAAGAGGTAATCAATTATAAGAGAGAAGTGAGAACCTCGGTGAAAAACAAAATTTACCAAATGGATGTGATAACAGTTAATAAAAAAAACTAAGAGTACGTTTATACATTTCAGGCGCATGCTTTTCTTTCTGTTATTGGGATTGAGGGGGAAAACAAACAATCCGTTTAGGGGTTTTTCTCATAACAGAGAATATGAGTTAGGGGGTCTGTGTCACTAGGTCAAATCAATTATTCTTCTCATCGCACCCTCTTTCATATTGTCCAAATTTAACAGATATTACACATTATATCTGTTGAAGAAATGGTGGACAAAAGCTTTTGTCGAAGTTGTAAATTAATTTATCACTCTTCTTTATCATTTGATAGTAGCTGTCTAATGTCTTTTCCCTGTCCTAATGATGCCCCCAACTAAAAAAGTATCCGTATGCATATGTCAAACTACAGATAGTTTTGACATATGTTCTTGGATAGGTTAAAATTTAAGACAAGATAATAACACTTTGCTTTACCTTAAAGTTACTTATAAAGTCTTTTTGTTAGGTACGAAAGTTACTTCCAGTCAAAAAAGTGAAAGAAGAAAATATATTGTTTTTATTTCAATATGAATTCAACTATGGGGACTGGTGGAGTCATTTGATGTTATATATAACAAAAAGATGTAAAACCATGGGGACTGCCGGAGTCATTTGATGTTATATATAACAAAAAGATGTAAAACCATGTGAAATTATCTGAATATGGATCATAATATAGAGTTGTTCCTCTATGGCTAATAGATTGTAGGTGACTTTCGAATTTAAAGGGAAGTTGACGCCCTTTCATATGACCATTAAAGTGATGATGGGTTTGAAAAGAACACCACGGAGATTACCAAAACTGTAGAAACATTATCCATCTAAACTTTATGTAAACTTGGCCATAAATTGGAATGAATCTATTTGCATGAGATTTTTCTATAAAATTTGTTACAAAATGAACTGGGACCAATAACATGTTAAATAACCATACAACAAGAGCGAACTCAGTTTTTTTTAAAAAATATAAACAAAAACCAAAAAGACATAAATGTCAACTGATTCAGTAAGTAATTCATACTATCATTTAACATTATAATTATTCATAAATTGGATATACCAAAGTCAAGCAATAGACCAGACAATTCTGAACACGGTAACAATAACATGATTGGGGTATCCGGTTCTAATTCTAGTAAAATGCAACATTGCTGGCAAGAAGGGGCAAAATGCCTCAAATATGATACAACTAGCTGTCTAGTGTCTACATTGTTTCTTACACAACAATGAGAACTACAATGCATAAGACTTCAGGTACCATTCTCAGCAGAATCATCGTTGTCATCATTTCTCTGCTCTAGTTTTGAAATTTCACACTGCAGATTCTCTAAAATCTGCCTCTTCTGTGTTTCCAACTCTTTATGGAAATCCATCCTCATCTTTTCCAGTTCCACCATCTGCTGCCTTTTACTATTTTCTATCTTCTCATATATCTTACTGAATTTCTGAATGGAATCAGCAAGTAACCTGAAGGAAGAAGCTTCGCCACTGCCCCTTCTCTTCTTTCTTTTCTTTGCTTGAGGTCCATCAGAACCTTCTTCACCAGTAGATTCTGTATTGTCAGGACTATCCCTCATTTCATCCAACCCATTTCCATGGTTCAAATGAACTCTGGGGTTCATAAAAACATACTCTCCTGAGTCTAAACCACAAGAGAGACCAGCTTGTTGCGGAGGAGAAGACATTAGCTCATCCATACTTCTAAAATAAACCCATTTGCAAGCTCCACCATCACTATCTGGAAATTTAGCCTTCTCTTTCTTGTATTTTTTCTTCAATGTATCCAGACGATTTCTACACTGAGTATCTGTCCTTTCAATATTTGAAATTTGTGATACCATTTTTGCAATTTGTTGCCATTCCTCACATCGAAGACTCTTCCTTCCATGTTGAAGAAACCTATCACCCCATGCATCAAGAAGAACAAATGTCTCTCGCTCAGTCCAGTCAGTTAGTGAATTCCTACCACCAGAAGATGGTTTAGGAACTGAGGGAGCTGTAGCTGCAACTGATGGTGCTGGCACTCTAGGTGCAAGTTCATAGGTCGAAATCAAACTCTTGAGCTTTTGCTTTTTTGGGTGCCATTCTACCTCATCTTCATCACTCTTAGTGGGATAATAATCAATCTGCTTATTCTCTTCCACCTCCTCCTCCTCATCATCATCATCATTTTCATCACCACACCCATCCATACCATCTTCTTCATCATCATCCTTTTGGGGAAGCTGAAGGTTGTTACTTTGATCAACATCAATCTCATCATCCCCTTCTAACTGCACATGCTCCTCATTTTCATCATTATCATCTAGGGCATATTCAGTATCAACTGGAGAGGAATATGGAGAATTCTGATAACCATAACCATATGGGTTAGGGGGATACCTTGCATCATCCTCAATGCCATCCATTCAGAAACAGGTCACAGTTGCAATTTGCAAGGAAACTAAAGCAACAGACAGAACTCGTAGTAGTAGTAGTAGTAGTATCTCTATCTCTCCTTTAAGGCCTTAACCAACAAATCAACAGATCCTCTTTGTGTATACTATAATATTATATTCCAATTGAAATGAATTGCATGGTCCTGGATTAATTCACAATTATCTTTCTTGTATGAATCGAATAAAATGAAATTAGGAGAAACAATTGAAGGAGAGAAACAAAAGCAATAGCATGAAATTGGAGGAAAATGAGGAGATTGTGATTACCTGAGACTGAGAGAACGGAATTTGGGGGAAATGGAAAGTGTGGAATTGCAAACAAGACTGTAAGAAACTGTCAATTGGCGAAGCATCATCACAAGTTC
Source organism: Glycine tomentella (assembly GCA_007407185.1). NCBI lineage: Eukaryota > Viridiplantae > Streptophyta > Magnoliopsida > Fabales > Fabaceae > Glycine > Glycine tomentella. The sequence continues at coordinate 1,147,580 of PYAF01000519.1, read as the reverse complement.
CACAGAGATAGAAGGTGCTCCTTGCTAACGTGAGCCGGGTGGATGCCATAACTTATTTTCTTCATTTTTTTTTCTTTTTACTTTAGTTTGTTTGTTATTATTCCCTACCATACTTTGGTTCTTGGACGAATTGTTAAAACCAAGATCGAGATCCCATCTGCAGGAAAATTTTACGTCATGCTTCGTGCATGATTTGATTAAATTTTTAAAGTTAAAGTATTATTTTACATCTTTAATTAATATTATTGGTTTTATTACATTTTCACAATTAAATTTAAAGTTAAATCCATATTTATAATTTATTAATTTATAAAATAAATACATTAAAAGATAAATGTTGCTTAATTAAACCATATAAATAAATTTGAATATAAATATATAAATTCGCATAATATACAAAAATTGGACATGAATGGTAAGTACATTGGAGTTGACCTAATAATAACATATTCGGATAATTTAAATGAAATATTAGGCTTAAATCTCATTATTATTATAAAAAAATAGAACATAAATATTTAGAATAATTTTAAGGGTAAACATTTAAATTTATCTAAAAAATATGAGATGCTGATAAATTAGTTTATGAAAGATAAAAATTTAAACTTAGTTCATAAATATGTAAAAAGTATAATAAATTAATTTTACTTATAATTTAATGATAAATTAATTCTTAAAATTTTAAATTGGTAATAAAAATATAATTTATTGTCAAATTGATCGATAAACATTATAATTTAATGATAAAATGATCTTATAAATTTAATAATAAAATTAATTTGTAGTATTTTTTTTTACACATTCAAAAATTACATTTATATTTTTCATATTTAAGGATCAATTTATCTGAGTGACACTTTTCAAGAAATAATTTGGGCTATTTATTCTAATTTTAATTTCAAATAAAAATATACCTATTTAAATTTGACCTTGTTGTCATCTTTCGTGGCCCCATTCTCATTATTACGGTAAATTGGACCCACGCAAAATATGAAGTTGTGGGCATTGGTCAGTTACTTTTTGAACCCCCGCTCAGCTTTCTTCCTTTGTTCTTTTGTTTTGTGCCCGAGTCCTCCTAAAACAACCTCCTCAACAAGGAAGGCACTGTCCAATTAATTAAAGTATTACTCACATTAAGAAGAAGAAAAACACTCATTGGTTCAGGGAATTTTACATTAAATTGTATATGAGATTAATAAATAAAAAATTATTGCTGAGAGAAAACAGTTTTCTTTTTTAAAGCATCAATTTTAGATGTTTATAATTTATAACTGTCGAAAAAGTTATTTACATTAAAATGGGTTGAAGTACTAATATATATATAATACAAATTTAAAATAAAAAGTGTAATTTAAACATTTATAAATTACAATTTATTCTTTTATAAGTTTTTTTGTAATTAATTTATTCTTTTATGCAATATTATAAAAGAAATGCGTATATATTATACAATACTCCCGTACAAGGATTATACGTATTTGGATTCTAGCGCTCAATGATGAGAGTGAGATGAGAAAGACAGAAAGAGAGAGAGAAAGAGAGAGAGAGAGAGAGAAAGAGTAGTACATCGGAAGACTCAGTCAGTTCACTGTTTCTCTGACTTTGATGCATGCAGGTTGAAGAGTGGAAGACGATGAAAACTAAAAATAATAAAATAAAATTCAGAGTAAATGAAAAAAGAAGAATGTGAAGAGAGTGCTGTAGTGAGTGTAAACAAGGTTTGGTCTTTCTGCTGATGTTCATCACTTCAAGGTTTCCGCATTTGGGTTTCTCTCCGATTGAAAAAAGTAGGTCGCTTTACACTAAATTTGTCTGCTTTCACTTCTCACCAATCTGATGCATTCTTGGATTTTTTTTTTCTATTTCAAGTTTGCTTCTCCTAATGTGTATGAGTGGTTTCGGAGTTCACTGTAAAGGAATGTGTAATGGGTTTTTATGAAAAATATCTTTTATTTTTTTGGGTAATAGTCAGAGACCCTTTTCAAGCTTTTGCTAGATTGCTCGAGCAGATTTTGTTCTGGGTAATAACCAGATCCTGTATAAGTTGATTTCACTGTTGAATTTTGAGTGTTTGATGAATACTTTTTAAAATTAAATCTTTTGCAATCGCAACCAAGATATTTTATTGGGGTATGCTTCTTAGGAGCTTCCAAACTGTATCTATATCTGTTACAGTTTCTTCAACCTTTTCTTAAACTTAATCCGTTTGTCAATCCTGATCACTTTCCATTCATTTGTTTATTCCAAATTTGTTTTGAAGCATTATGTTCTCAAGAATGTCTTTGGAAAAGCTTTTATTTGATGGTTTGCTAAAATTGTCATGAGATTCACCATTCTAAATATATCACTTCAGATGGAAATTTGGATTCTTTTATTGCTCTTTGTGCAGCAAATATAACTTCTATTTGGAATGGAAATTAATACTCACTCCGATATTGACTGAGTTGCAAAAATATCAAGAGATTTGCAGATTTATTTTTTTTTTGGAGGGGGGGGGCTAGAAAAGCATTTAACAATTTACTAATATTTGTAATAATTCTACTGCTCATCGTTGTCAAATTTTGAAAGTTCCATTTCCTCTTATAATATCTGTGTACTTGGGGGGAATAGAAAAACAAAAACTCTTTGAGTGGCTAAATCAGTAAGCAAAATTTTCATGCATTGATTAGTTGTTGTGAATTTTGGTCATGATTCCTATTGTCTAGGAATTAATACAATGCTATCTCTTTAGCTTTTTGAATTTGATGCAGCAAGGAAATGATGATTTCATCCTTTTAAGAGGAATGTGACACTAGGATAATGCTGAAGAAGGGAAAAGGATCATATTTGGAAGATTTGTAATCCTATGGCTGATTCTTCTTCCAATTTCTCTTTACCTTGTGATGCATTAAGCCTAAGACAAAAGAGTTTCTCAATTTTCCATACCTCTGGTTCTAGGTTGGGGGTTGGTGCTAAAGGTTTGCCAGATTCTGAATCTGTTTGGAGCCCTACATCTCCTCTGGATTGCAGACTCTTCTCAAATCTTAGCAACCCGTTTAGTGCCAAGTCTAGACCATCATTTCAAACTGGGCATAAGAAGCAGTTTGATGGCAGTAAAGTAGGCCTTGGCATCATAAGTTCCCTTGCTAATGAAACCAAACTTAACAATGACATCCTTGCTAAATTTAAGAGGAAAGGTATAATTTTTGGACCACAGGTGAAAACTGGCATCCTTAAATTCTCAAACAACAACCATGAATCCCTTGCACCTTATTTGAAATGTAATTCCTTGCCAAAAAACTATGTAATTTCACTTCCTTCTGAAACCACAATTCCCAAATCTGAACTGGAAAACTTTGATGATGTCTCTGGAAAGAAAGATGACAATTGGGAATGCGAAGCTTTCAAAAGTACCATAACTTGTTTGCCTGATTCCTTTAGCCCTTCCTCATTAATCAACTCAACTCAAAACTCCAATTTGGGAATCAATGAATTAGGTGTTGGAAATAATACATCTATATTAGTGAGTTTGCCTGAAGTGACAAGCAGAGTTTCACAGGTAGATAATTCTTTGAAAATTAAATCAAATTCACTTCCAATATCCATTGATTTTAGCAAAGGGTGTATAGGCTCACTCTCTGCAAGAGAGATAGAGCTTTCTGAGGATTATACCTGTATAATTTCTCATGGTCCAAACCCTAAGAGAACACATATTTTTGGTGACTGCATTTTGGAATGTCACAACAATGACTTCACAGAGTTCAGCAAGGAAGAACCTGCTTTCAGCTATTCTCAAGTTCCTGCATTTTCAGATGGATCAGCCCCTTATCCTTCTGAGAATGTTTTGAGATTTTGTTACTCATGTAATAAGAAATTCGTGAAGGAGGAGGACATTTATAGATACAGGTTTGTCCCAAACATTTCTCTAAGCTACTGTTACTTCAGTCGCCTCAAAAGCATTAGTTGTAATATATTGTATATCTTGCAGAGGTGAGAAAGCATTTTGCAGTTTTGAATGTGGATCAGAGGAAATTTTGGTAGGGGAGGAATTGGAGAAAACTTGTACTAACTCAGCAGAGAGCTCTCCTGACTCAAGTTACCATGATCTCTTCCTCACGGGTCTGCTTTTGTCCAAATAACATGCTTTCTTTTTACTTCGTTGAGCGATACTGTGAATAATTTTATTTACAAACAGCTTCCTATGTGGATTTGTTTGTGCTATGGATGGTTGCAATGCAAAATTATGTAGTGTGCTGGTTGTCAACAAGAACCATATTTCATGGTTCAGTGAGTTATTATTGCTGGAATAGGCAGAGTTTTCTCCCTCTGGTAACTCTTTGACATATATATGCATCGTAATGATCACTGGATGAGTTGATTAAAGAGGCTACAGTAGGCCCTTGCTTCTCATCATTTTCTTTTTACTTGCCTATCATTGCCTTCTACAGTTCTAGCTTTGCTTAAAAGTTAATAATAATCATACTCCCTATTTGCCTTTGAGATTTTTAACTAATCTAGTTTGTTTACTGCATTGTTTGGTAAGCATATAAATTTGGAATGATAAATTTGTTCTCATACTATGACTACATACATATGCCAGTGTTCTTCTTCCCAAATTATCATTTCTTCATTTTGCTGCTCTAGTGTGCCTCGTTGTCTCCAGGGCAGGGGCCTTACTCCAAAGTTAAATTACATAAATCATTTATCCTATGACATGGTTTCCCGGTGTTCATTGCCAATACCCGCATCTTATTTGTCAAATAATTTTGTCGATGAACCTTGTAATTGATTTTGTTGATGTGGACCAACAGATTAAAATAGTAATTGATGAATCTTTGATAGTTGAAGACTTGAAAAAAGCACCACAAAGCAATTCTTGCCTCAATTAAAATTAATTTAAGAAGAGGATTATTAATTTAATATTATTAGTTGTTACGTACATACTGTGTTTCTTAACCAAGTATAGAAGTTGTACGGGTGTCAGCGTTGCAATGCAATTTGCCAAAAATGGGCTTTGTGGGCTACCAATTAGGCCCAGAGAGACAGACTAATAGCGACGTGGTTGCGCCATCAATCATCACCCACTCTGCATTTGGATTGCAATTTGCAACAAGAGTGGGGAGAGGGCATTTCTCTTCCTGCCATCATGTGCCTGTGAGGAGGTGAACCGCAATTAACCTTAAAGTTTAGAAATGTCATTAAATTGTCCGTAGATTAATTTGTTATACTTTTTATATTATGAATTAAATTTGAATAATTTTTCATTTTTGATAAATTAATTTTATGTTTCACACTTTTAAAAATGAATTTAATTATTTATCCTTTTATTTACATGAGCATATAAGAGTCATGTGTCATGACGAAATCTTAAAATCTAAAAATAAGATTACCTAAGGATGTATAAAGATGGTATTTGATTTTTTATTTAATTTAATTATTTATCTTTTAAAAAATTTATTTTGATCTTTTATATTTAAAAAAAAAATCATTATGTCAAAACACGTTTAACGTAATTAGTAAAATAAAAATATTAACGGTTAAAAATTGTCAGAGAGAGAATGTATGTTGGTTTATGTCCTTCATCCTTCTCCCCTTGAGACCCAAGCTTGGTGTGTGACGTCAACGTGTACGTAGATCCCATATGCCCTCCCTACTACCTTTGACACCACCGCGTGCCGTCAGCACTGTCAGTTTTTCCATATTCCTTCTTTCTCTTTTTTTTTTAAAAAAAAAGTGTGTGCTTGCTTTTCACTCAGTTTGAGCTTTTTTTAGCTTTTGGACTATCGTTACTTACTGCAATTGTGTTTCTTTTTTGAGGGAAAGAACGTATCATGACTATGCTAGTGATTGATTTGTGAGGAATTAGAATCTTAGATGCATTTCACTTGTTTCCTATTATATATATGGGGTTTGCAAATATGTCTTTTAGGTCCCGATTGGATCACAATGTTGCTGTTTGTCTGAATTGTCTCTCCATCTCCTGCTATTGCTAGATTAGGCTTAGTATCGGGCAGGATAATTGAATTTGGCACTGTTAATTTCATCAATTTCCATCACGGCTAATAGTGGTGATGATGTTTCTGATTTTTGTTGTATGTTGTTGAGTTGGAGATAAAGATGGAAACAGGAAGAAGGGATAAGAAAAGGAGGAGGATGAAGGAAAAAAAATAAACTTATATTTTATAATAATTTTTAGTCATCAATATCTTTATTTCACTAATAATATTAAGTATTGATAAAAAGACCATTTTGATCTTTTTTTAAAAACATAAAAATCTAAGACAAATTTTTCAAAAAATAAATGATTAAATTAAACAATAAAAAAATAACCAAATAAATCTGTATAGATTATAGAATATACCTACAACTACAAACTTCTAGAATAAATAAGTTCAATCTTTATTGTGAATTTTGATGTAAAATTTTATACTGATAGTGAGTAGAAATTAAATTCAAATATAAATATTTGCATATTTTGAATAAGAAAATATAAACAATGAATACATGTACAATTAATGTAAAATTCTTCCAGTGTCATCCATTAATTTTGATTCGTTGAGTTTGAATTTTTTTTAGTGATAGTAAATAGAAATTAAACTCATATAA
>PYAF01000519.1:1119415-1140895 GCA_007407185.1 Glycine tomentella | reverse complement strand
AATTAAACTCATATAAATATACATGAATTTCAAATAAAAATATAAAAGTGACTAAATAATACATATATAAATAATGTAGAAGTCTTTTATATTGTTATGCAATAATAACTCATCGATAAATTTATCTTACAAACCATACTAAAGATAATTTTTAATTAGTTGAAACCTATAAAACAAAGTATATTTTAGAGGATAAAACTCACTAATATTTTAGAAGATAAAAATGCATTACTAACTAAAATACACTGATAATTGTATACAGTAAAATACGATATTGTTGTTTAAATTTTTCAATCATATAAAATAATACTCAATAAAAACATCTCAGTTCCAAAAAAAATTACTCTTTTATGAGTTCTTGGCTCTGTTCAAAATCTTTCAAGTATACGTAAATTGTGTGCCATATCTTGTAATGGTGTTATGTTCAAAAGCAGAATGGAGCTCTGTAATTTGTTTTTTACTTCTTGATTGATCTATAGATGTGTAACTCTTTGGTCTTTCTCTGTGCAGTTGTATTGGTAGTTTTACTTTTTCACTATAATTCCTTTAAGCAGGGTGCTTTCTAGCCAGTATCATATTAAAAGTCCTGTTAATTGTGTGCGATAATATGATAAGCATGTGCACATTTCGTAGTTTGCCTTAAGAACAATCGTAAGGCTTTGTTGCCTAGGTTGCAACATTTCAATGTTCTCCTTGTTTTCAAATGTTGGATGTCATTTCTTCATTTCACACGTTAAAAATGACATTACTAATATTTAAGACACTTGACATACTTGTATGCAGGCTAAAATTCCTCATGTTTACTGTTCATTGAGGCCTGTGCTGCTACTAACGTATCTGGTATTTGTCATTTGTGAATTGAGGCACAAAATCTGGCTTGGCTCTCTAGTGGTTTGCTCCGGGCTCTTTGCATGGTAGTGTCTTTGGGCCTCTTCTTGTAACCATGACTAATTAAATTAAATGCTATTATCAATATCTTCATCCATAAAATCTTACTAGTATTATTGTATCATCATTAGGATTTAATTATGATGATAACTTTTTAAAAGGTCCAATCACTTTTATGAATGAACATAGTCTAGTAAGAACTTAGGCACAGTTTTTACTTTCAAAAAAGGACCCACCGAGATGTTGGAATGCTGAGAAAAGCCCACAGGACGAAGGAGGCCAATGGGGAAAGATAAAAGAGATGTAACATGAATTACTAGATTTGAATCCAAGAAAAATCTTACATGGACACCTATTATAATATTTAACACCTAGAGTAACCCAGAAAATAAAAAGAATAATATATATATGATATAATTTATGATGTGATAGAAAAAAAAAATTTAAAAGAGTTATTTAAAATAATAAACTGTTTTTGTATTATTACTCTTTACACAATTTTATTATATCTAGCCATCAAGTCTTTTATACTACCTTTCTGTAAAAAAAAATTCTTTTATACTACCTTCGTGGATTCATTTTGTGGAAAAAATGTTGTTTAAAAGAAAGAGATGGCCATTTTTCCATTCTTTCTTCTTAAGGTTATATTCTTATAATCATATTTTGAACTCAATTTTTCTACACGAATAAGGTTATGGTTATCAAACATGTCTGGGATTCTTTTCCCTCTCTAACAAGAAGCAAAATTGGTAGAACAGAAGAGAAACTATAATGTTATAATCATATTTTGAACTCAATTTTTCTACACGAATAAGGTTATGGTTATCAAACATGTCTGGGATTCTTTTCCCTCTCTAAGAAGAAGCAAAATTGGTAAAACAGCAGAGAAACTATAAGGAGCAACATCGGCAGGGCCATCAACCTGATATAAGAAACATTCTTCTAAAAGAACAAGGCAAAGGCACTCCTTTTTCATTTTTACGGGGTAATATTGTTTTGAAGGTTTCTACTAACAGAAATTAGACTCTCCGGAGTTTAAACAAAAGTATTCATCGCAGGCAAAAATATAAGGTTAGAGAGTTTATCCCCATATATAAGTCCTTGAACACCATTGTTGGGAAATCAAGGCTGAGCTTTCCAGATTGATGAAATGTCAGTCACAGCTTCTCCCACTGTGAGATAGACTCCTTTTAATCCAAAAGAATCCAAAATGTTTGACTTATGCAATTTTTCCATCACACTTCCAACAGGATTTGCCAGAACAAGCTGCAGTAGCCAATAATAAATGTAGAGGTTAGAAAACAAAATAATGGGTAGGGTAGTGTTTTAGGCCTTTTGACATCTCAATCAGAATCTGTCTGTACCTCAAGTGATCTCTTCTCCAGCATCTTTCTAAGTTCACATAAAGTGTCAAGCCCACTTGTATCTATGGCTGTGACGGCTGACAAAAAGAATATTATTAAGTCAAAATTTTAGATAACTAATGTTGTAGGTCCAATGAAAATAATATGTACCTGTCATGTCTAAAATTATGCACTTCAACGGAGCTCCATTATTAGCTTTTATATGCTCTTCCTCTTCTCGAACCCATCTCAGTATCCTGTTGCAGGAGAAGCTCTCAATCATATGGAATCATGGATTCAAAAGCACCATACTGAGCTACATTATTGAAATAGCATTGGCCTACCTTTCTTGAAGATACGTTGAGTTAGCAAAATAGATTGGAGACTCAACAGCCAAAATGAGAAATGAAGGAACTCTTAAAGCTTCTTTGTATTGGTTTATGTTGTGGAATATTTGTGTTCCTGGTATATTCCCCAAAACCAAAGTGCTTGGTCGAGTGACATGAAGCAGTATCTTGAGGACTGATATGATAACCTGAAGATTTTGACCAAGTCAATTGGTATTTTTATGGCAAAACAATTACATTATCATGCTATTATATTTTAGCTTTGTGAATAACAGGAAGAAAAAAAATTAATGAATTAACAGCTTACCGCTATACCAAGGCCTAAAGGCACTGAAATGAACAGAACCCCAAAAAAGGAGCACAAACAGGCCAAGAAATCAAGTTTGTCAACCTTCCACAATTTATATGCAGATTGATAATCTATTAGACCAATCACAGCAGTGATGATAATGGCCGCTAAGACAACATTTGGTGTATAGTAGAAAAGAGGCATGAGAAACAGAAGTGTCACTAGAACAGCTGCAGCCATGATTATATTTGAAACTGTTGTCTGTGCTCCAGCATTATAGTTAACAGCTGATCGAGAAAAGGATCCTGCAAGTATATTTGACACATAAGAATGTGTGTGTAGACTTTCTCAAAATCAATGCTTCTTAGGTAACTAGGCATATGATCAAATTAGAGGAGAATTATTACCTGTTGTAACATAACATGAAGAACAAGAGCCAGCTATGTTCATTAGACCAATGGCCATCATTTCTTTGTTTCCATCCACCTGGTAGTTCTTAAGTGAAGCAAATGTTCTCCCTACTGCAATTCCTTCCTGACAGATAAGAAAATTTGGTGGAATAAGAGTGACAGTTAAATGAAACTACATAATATGATATATTTATGTCTGTAAACATATAGTTAAGATGAATACATGAGAATGCAAATCAAAGATTTTTTGTGACCAACAGGGCAACTTACAGTGAGAGATAAGATCCCTGTGATGATGCCAGTTTTGATAGCAAGAGCCAAGTAAGGACCATTGAAGTATAACATGTTTTCTGATGGTGGATTAACTCCCTTTGGTAAGTGCCCAATCTGCCAGAGAATATACATAGTAGTAGCTATTAGAAAAATAAGTTATAATTGTGCATCTCTTGTGTGTTGAAAAAAATCAATAATCAAATATCTGTCTTAGTGTCTTACAACTGAAATTTGATGAGTCTTATTTCTCAGAAGAAAGACTAAAATGGTTGACAGAATAACTGATGTCAATGGAGCAGCTGCTGAAACCCAGAATAGTTTTGGTTTCCTCAAACTCTGTTGCAATGATTAAGAACTGTGAGATCTTAGGGGTTAAAAAAAGAAGAGAACAGTAAAAGCAAATGACACTATACTGTATAAATGTGTTTGTGCAAGATAGAGAAATTTACAATGTGCCTTGTCGACAGCAAGAAGACCAGGAAGCCGAATCCCAAAAGAATGGTTTGCCATGACCACTGCAAAGTTTCTCAAATATGTTAGTGAACATGCACGTATTTACGCTTATATTCACTAGGCCAGGTACCTTTCATTTAAAAGTGACCATTAATTAGAGCTATAGAAAGCAAGAAAAATTAAAGATAAAACTTTTTTGTGATTCTCCAAGAATTTTTTCTTTCTTTAGGAATGTGATTCCCTAATATAATACTGCAAGAAAACATATTTTATAAAAATAGGTATCCTCCGCTTGTCAATCTTGGAGTGCAATGATAGTCTAAATTCTTAATAAAAGAATCAGTTCTATCAGAATGCTTGAAAGGGTTGTGTGGTGCGGCAGATTTATTTTCTTTTCTAGGTAGCTTTGCTAGACCTTTGAAAGATGCGAAACAGTAACCAGAAAAAATATCAAAACAATTTTTTTTGTGGCTGTATTTTTAATTTTACTTTCTCAACTTTATTCGCATTTCAAAAAGCATAACTAAAGGCTGTTTTTGTACTATGAAATCAACTTGATTGAATAATTTCTAAAACATAAATTAAGAATGTGTGAATTTAATTTCTCACAATAAGTTTTACCTCTTTTCAGTATTTCTAATCATTAAAAAAAGTAGAAATGATTTGATTCAACTTAGAAACCATTTTCATGTTTGGTATTTATTATAAAAAAAGTGATATTTAAATTAATTTATACATCAAGTTACATATTTGTAATATACTATTAGTAACTAGTAATTTATTTTATTATCTTTTACTTCTAATAGGGTGGTAAAGATTTAATTACTATAGACAACTATATCAATTTCAAAAATTAAAACCATACACGATCTACTCTAATCGAACTAAAATTAAATAGATGTCTATTTGGTGTTTATAACTTTTCATGTAATTCCTTCAAAAAAAAAAAACATGTAAAAAAATCATTGATGAATAAGTTAACTCAGTAAAAAAAAATGGTACAGTAGTAAAATATTTGATTCCAATCAAACATTGTTAAAGTAAATCGCAATTAGATTCGAATATTCGATGCTAATGGTGGAGCTCTGTACCTCGTGTCTTTGCTTGAAAACAGAGATCATAACTGGAATTATTTGCATCTTGCTGGTAAAGTGCACTATTCCAAGTAACCCTTTCAGCTGCTGCAGTGACACAATAATGGCAGCACCGCCTGTGAATCCAACCAGCGTTGCCTTCGACAGAAAATCAATTACGAAGCCTAGCCTGTGTATACACAACCAAAAGCTTATTTTAATCATAAAATATAACTAGCCAGTAAAAACAGCCTGTAAATGCAAGTAACCATAAATTCTTCATTTTCAACTTTACTAAAAGTTTTTTCAATATTAAGGAAAATAATTTAAAATTTTTAACTTCTCAAAAACACCTTTACACCATTTATTCAATCATAACTTGTTAATATATGATTTTTAAAGTAATTTTTTCTGAACTTTCATATAAGTATTTATAAATAAATTAAAATTAGATTATGCATAATTTAAAATTATTTTTTTTAGGTGTATTGAATTAACTAATACCTTAATATACCCAGAGAAGCTTGGAATACACCAGCAAAGAAAGTGGCGGTGAAAGCCAATCCCAGATAGAGAATAGGTTCTTGAGTATAAGAAATTTTATCACTTAACATTGATCCCATGACCAAAGACGCGATGGAAACAGGTCCAACACCAAGATGTCTAGAACTTCCAAGCAGCGAGTATATCAATGGGGGAACAAAACTCGAATCTGCACCATATTCAAACCATTTCAACCGTTACTTTCCCCCACAATATTGAAACGTCCATCGTAACATATTTTCTATTTTACTACAATAAACTCAATTCCAGGCAACGCGGAAACGCAAGAAAAAAAAAATACTAACATAATCCAAGAATAGGTGGCAAGTTGGCAAGCTTGGCATAACTGATTCCCTGCAAAGAACAAGAGACAAACATTGAAACTTTCAGACGCGTTAACATATGATGTAAGTACGTTTATGTTAATAATAAAAGAGTTTGTGAAATGTTATGTTGGAAAGAAGAAGAAAAAATTAAAGTGAGACACCTACTAGGGTGTATGAAAACTCGCCGAGACTAGAAAAATCACATTTTAGACGCAGAAGTTATAATTATGTTAGAAACATGAAAAATCACATCTAAAACATTCAATCAAACACGCTATATAAGAAAATTTTAATTAGTGAGAAACAATTTATATACAAGTTTTTAAAAACTGACTAAAGTTTTTTGTGATTATAGTACTAGTTGAAAAAATATGAAAAAGTAAAATTAAGACGAAAAATGTATACAGTACAAGTTTTAAAAAATCTGTGACTAAAATTTTTGTGATTATAGTACCAGTTGAAAAAACAGGAAAAATCACATGTAAAACATGCAATCAAGCAAGCTATATAAGAACAAGTAAAATTGGTGGCGAAACAATTTATATACAAGTTTGAAAGGAAAAAAAAAAAAAAAGCAATTTCGGTCGCTAAATGTTGTGAACCTGAGGAATGGCGAGGCTGGCAATGGTGAGGCCAGAGATGAGGTCAGAGCGGAGAAGGGTAAGATTGTAGTTTGGGGCCCAGTGGAAAATGGGGAAGAGATACTGAAGTGCGAGGAGGAACTTTTTGAAGCAAGTTTGGTTCTTGAAACGGTAGAGAGGGTCATCTGGGAAGAAAATTTCGGAGACTCTGTGCCTGAGTTTGTGGAGTGTGGTCCGGTGTGGTGGCAACTGCACTGCATGGATTTGCAATGATGGCGGCGGCATTGTCTCGTCGTGGATTTTGATGGCGCTATCATGGCTATCAAAGTGTTCCACTCTGTTAGAGTTCACACCCATCGCTAATCGCTACTATTTCTCTCTCTCTGTCTCTCTGCAGTTTCTCTTAAAACACAATCACAGTGTTGATGCCAATTTATAGAGGACACTTCTTACATTTCAACTCTCCCTGTTACTCATTACCGTTCGAGTCTCGACGCTTGTGTTGTAGGGACATGTCGGTCCCTTTATTCCCTATAATCTTCACGGTTATTACTACTCATCGCGCTCAACTAATTGTTTTTTTTTTTTTTTACTTTCAGTTTCTTTGACTAACTTTTATTATTAATGTCATTTGATTAATATTAATCTATACTAAAGGCAATACTCTATATAGTGTCCACATTTTATTGGACGGTTTTACTCTTAGATTCTTCCTTAAACTTTTAAAAAAATTTCCACTATTTTTTTATTGTCAGTTTTTTATTTCATTTTTTATTAACTGTATTTAACTTTAGTTTTTATTTATTGTTAGAGGCTAATAACAAAAAGACATGTTATTAAACAAAAATCTTATGTGTTTTGGATAATAATGATCAATATAGAGTCTCCATGAATGTAAGATCGACTAGATCGTGGAAATGAATTTCAATTTGTATTTACTTTGTTTCCATTTTTGGGTAGATTGTCGTGGATATTGTTTGGATGTCATATAAACAAATTAAATGGAGATAAAAAGAAAATCAAACTACAAATATATTGCTGGCCCTTAAGTGAGATAATATTTTATTTAATAAAATATGTCATTTTTTTAGAAAAAGTATTAAATATTTCTGATCAAATATGGCCAATATAGACATGTAATGATAAAAAAAATGGCCAATATAGATATGTAATGAATGTAAAATTGACAAGCATATAAGGAAAATGAATTTAAAATAATATTTAGTTATTTACTCCACTTTGTTCCTGTTATGGATAAATTCATTTTATTAAAACTAGTATAAATTAATCTCTTTTCTTGATGAGTAAATTACAAAAATATAAAAAAAAATACTTTTTATCTAAAAATAATAATTTAAAATAGTGTGGCAATATCTAAAATTAAAATTTAAATCAAATTAAATTTAAAAATAAATTTAGGTACTTATAGTATTTTAAAGGAATAAATTATAAATGAAAAAAACCACACCTACACAATAACAATATTATACTCTCATTAGAATATTAAGGCAAATTGTATCATTTTCTAATTATTATCGGATTCTTTCAACTAACTCATGTCAATAATTACATATACGACAAAAAAAAATTGTAAAAAGTAACCTAAGAGTAGTCTAGACTTTTTGCTATTAACATTTATTATCTCCCAATATTCGTCCCCAAGTTACGATGAGGGAAGTAACTCATGTGGGTTTCAATATCATATAACGTACATAAAAGAATCATGCATACACAATTACAATATTGCACTCTCATTAGCATGTTAAGCCACAATGTGTCATTGCCTTATTATTATCCAAATCATTTAACTAACTCGTACCAATGATCACATGTATTGACAAAAACTTTTTGTTAAGAGTAAGGTAGAAGTAGTCCTAACTTTTTGCTATTAACATTCATTATTCCAATATTTATCCCCAAATTGCGAAGAGGTGAGTAACTCATGTGGATCTCAATATTATATAATGTGCATAAAAGAGCTCACACTTACACAATTACAATATTGCACTCTCATTAGCATGTTAAGCCATAGCGCAACACTACCTTATTATTATCTTATTCATTTAACTAACTTGTGTCATTAATCACATGTACGACAACATCTTTTTGTGAAGAGTAACTTAGGTCTAGATTTTTTGTTGTTAACATTCATTATCCTAATATCTATCCCCAATTTGTGAAGAGGGAAATAACTCATGTGGGTCCTACTAATTCAAAATTAATCACTCTTGTTGAAATGTTAAGCCACAACATGTCAATGCCTAGATCCTTTTAATTAATTTGTGTCAATGATCACATGTACAACAACATCTTTTTGTGAAGAGTAACGTAGGTTTAGAGTTTTTGTTATTAACATTCATTATCCCAATATATATTCCCAAATCATGAAGAGGAAAATAACTTGTGTGGATCTCACTAATTCAAAATTAATCACTCTTGTTGACATGTTAAGCCACAACATGTAGTACCTTGTTATTATTCGGTCCCCTTTAACTAACTCGTGTCAATGATCACATATACGACAAAAAAAAATTGTGAAAAGTAACGTAGGTTCAAATTTTTCGATATTAACATTTATCATCCCAATATCTATCCCCAAATTGTGAAAAGGGGAATAATTCATGTGGGTCTCACTAATTCAAAATTAATCACTCTCATTGGCATGTTAAGTCATGGCATGTTAAGTCACAACGTGTCAGTGTCTTGTTATTATACAGTCCCCTTGAACTAACTTGTACCAATGATGACATGTTCGACAAAAACTTTTTGTGAAGAGTGACATAGATTCAAACTTTTTAATATTAACATTCATTATTCCAATATCTATCCCAAATTGTGAAGAGAAAAATAACTCATGAATTCCAGTAATTCTAAATTAATTTTCCAAAGCATTGCTTAAAACAAATACACACTTATTACTTTCGTCTTCGATAACTTGTTTTCACCTACAAAAACAAGCAAAGCCTTAAATAAGACCCAATGATTTTAGTATTAAGATTTTTTTCTATTATCCTCGATGAACTTGCAATGTAATTATTAAAAATATCATTAAATAACAACAAGCTTCTTAATTTAATAATTAATTGAAAACTTAGGATTATGATTGGTCTTCTAAAATGTCAGTATCTTGAAAAATTAGTCTCTAACTTTTGACTAAAAATCCTTGAGTTCACTTTAAAATAAACCAAGTGAATGATTAGGAAATGAGAAAGTGATATGTGCATAATCTATTGCCAATTTTAAAATTTTATTTAAAACAATCTTACAATAACAATAACATTATCAAGAGAATTGCTAATAATATGCTCTCTAATATATTATTTTAAACATGCTTTTTTGTTATGGACTAAAATTAATCAAAAATCACAAAATTTTATGGGTCTTACTTTTTATTTAATGAGTTTTATTAATAATTTTTTAATTTTTATAAATTTTAATTAATTATAAAAATGTTAGAAAGAGTACTATAGAAATGTGTTATTAGCCTCTAACAACAACAATAAAATAATAATAATTGGCATGAAATTTTATTTTTTATTGATTTATAAAAATAAAAAAATATACAAAATATTTATAATAATTCACATATTCTACTCAATCAATTAAATTAATTCTTCTCAATAACATAAATGTTCATATGATCCTTTAGTTGTGCAACTTTCATTAAATCATATTTTTATGCATAGGAAAATTATTCATGAAAACCTTAACAGATATATAAAAGAAAGTAATGAAAGATAGAAAACTATAAATATGACAAGTGATGTGAGGTGAATAGAAAAAAAAAATAAGGAAAATTAAGAGATAAAAAATAAAAATAAAAATTATTTTTTATCTTTCAATTATATATTATTATTTATAATTAGTTTGTTCACTTTTAAAATAATTATTTAAAAAATATTTCAATAATAATTTATTTTAAATGATGATTATTTTATATGGTGGGTAAATAATTATTAAACTCGAAAAGTAATAAGTGTCAATGAGATGTAGCAGCCTTCGAAAAAAAAAAGATGTAGCAGCCGTTGGATTAGAATATTGAAATATGACTACTCTTATGGTTATGGGCTTATGGCACAGAAAAATTCCAACCTTGCGACTGCATTGCACTTTTCCCTTATTTTACCCATGTTTTTTACTTCCCTCGTTAATTTGTCCATTTTTTTTCCATAAACAGTAGAATAGCATATTTAAATATCAACAACGCACATATGTAATGATATCAACCAGGGAAAAAAAATAATGTAAAAGTGACAAGCTTTATAACCTGAGTCACTCTAGTGGACGGGGTCAAACTTTGACAAATTTTTTTGAGGTCTTATTTAATATTTTCTCATTTTAAAAAATAGGATCCTCGATTGATAATTTAAAAATAAATAAAATGTAAAAATAATAAAAATTATTGTTGGTAAGAATTGAACCTTGGATTCCTTAAATATTAAAGATAGACATTATTATGTTTTCTAATTTTCAATATAAAATATATATTACAGTAATTAATATTTGAAATTCCTTATTATTTTGGAGTTTTACACGATTGTGCACCTTACATGTACTCAGAACTGTCCCTGTCTTTAGTTGTCTTTAGTGTTTGTAGTCACCAGGCGAGTGAACATGTCACCTCAATCCGTGTTTCAGAAATTAACTTGGTGTTTAACAATAGTCACAACTCACAAGAGTTAAGTTTTGTTAGAAAAATATTAATGTAATTATTGATTTTTTATCAGCGAAAGAATTAAATTTATGATTTTTTTTCTTCTTCTTTTATCATTAAGTAAATCTTATAATTTTCACAAGAATTAAATTAATTAACCTTATCTTAACCATAGTCCAGTTAGGCAATAAAGTTACACAAGAAAACTAATTTATATACTTTACAACATGCATGTACGGTGTGGCAGAGCAGTTTGGCTATGGCAAAAAGAGTTGTTCCTCCCGTTTCATTGTGCTGACAGTGCCGTAAGCATAGGAAAAACGTACTTTTATGGTCAAAGTGCTTCGTTGTTTCCTACCGCAAATGGAAGGTGGAAAGAACGAAAAAATTGTTAATTAACCTTTCGAATAATATCTCAGGTAGCCAAAATATTTCGATATTGATGTTGTAAAATCTAAAACAAACAAATTTAAAGTAGTTATCTGAATAAAACAATACAATGGAGATACGTAGTTCAAACCGAATAAATAAAAGTTCACTTTGGGCAAATTTATAAAATTGGGGTAATTTTAAAAAAAAATTATATAAATGAATAGATTTTTAAAATATTATAAGGTATGGATAAGTCATATTTTAAATACAATTGGATATAAAAAAAGTCATGTTTTAAAATTTGATTTTAGAATTATAATTTTAAAAAAAATACTGAAGTGGTGATTCAAAATACAATTTTAACTATTTTATATTTTTGAAAAAAATATAACTTTTCTAAAGTGTATTTTAAAATACGATTTTTTTACATAAAATCGTGTTTTAAAATAGGACTTACCCATATCCATGTAACATTTTAAAATTTTATCAATTCTTAGATTTTTTTTTTTAAATATCCCAGTTTTGTAAATTTTACTCCACTTTGTTTATACTGTTTCGTAAATCCCAAAAACTGTTTCTTACGTGATTTGGTTATTAACATTTTTTTGCATATTGATGCCTTTTCTTTTTAATTATTATGTGTCTATAATAAATATATAAAATAAGGGAAAATCAATTCCTATTTATATTTTATTTAGTTTTTTATTATTAAGAGAAAACAAGAGGAAATAAAATATTAAAATACGTTACTACAAGAATATTATAAATCACTTTTAATTCAAGGCCCTTCCATGGGAGGAAGAATTGAAGAACTAGCATCAAAATGTCCTTTCCCTTTTGACTCTTCCAATAATTAAGCCAAGTGCGTGAGAAATTGGCAAGCATTTCATGCAAATCCTCTTCCAATGTGGCAGCATTCCAGAGAAGGATAAAGTTCTCCATATTCTCATTGTTCTGTACATGCATGATGCATGCTAGCTCTAATTGAAAATCAAGAGGTGCCTGCTCTGTATCATAGTTGTCTTCTACATTCTTCCTCACTCCAATTCTCTTTTTCTTCGGATTCGGATTCAAAATAAGGGTCATTTAAAAAAATAATTACTTCTTGCTTTGTTTGTGAACAAGTTGAGTACAAATAACAACATTTACCTGGTTTTATCAGATTGTAACTGTAATCTCAATAATAATAAAAAAGAAAAATCAGCTTCTAGCCCCCTCATTGGACTGAAATGGGTCAAACATATTTAGACTTACCGTTAATAGAGATATAACTAGTAAGTTCTTTTTTTTTTTTTCTATACATTGCATATAAAACGTGAAGACACAAATTAAAACAGTATATAAAGTAGTTCTTAAACCAATAACAGGCAAATAATTAAGGTTAGGCTTGGTTAGGAGAATATTACAGTTTAAGCAATAATGGAAGGCAGAGTACCCCATCAATATCCCACTTTGAGGATTCACCACTAGAAACTATACATCTGTATTGTTGATTATAAAGGCAAACGAATAAAAAAAATATTATCATTGTCATTCCACCCATAATTTGGCCGCTGATTTAATGATTTCAGGAACAGTTTGGTTATTCATAAAATTGATACCAAGAGCCCACCACTAATTCTATCACACTTACATAACTGTATAAGGTTCTGTGTTTTGTGTCTATCCCTTAGAAATGTAAAATTCTCTCCACGGAAAAATTATTCTGCGAAGCCAAATCGAGTATGCATTGTGGGACAGTTCATGAAAGTTGAGGAAAGTGAGTACTTTAAAACAAAAAAATTCCTATATACTAGTGCTCTACTTCCATTGATCACGAGAACAACTTGTGCTCCTAATTTGCGACATTGACATAAAGGTCATTCATACAACACTACCTAGCGCTACAAGCTTTCTTTGATAAATAAATTTAAATATATGTAAGTAGATAGACAGAATGAACATTCTGAAAGATCCAGTTAATAACACAAAGTTAGGTACATATGAGCAATTGGTTCCTTTTTTGTTTTCTTCCATTTCCTTGTAAGTTGGTAGTAACGGTTCCTGTATTTCCCTCTTTAATTAACATAAAACATTAACCCTTCAATCTTGGTGCACAGCTCAAAAAAGTTGAGTAGTATATTACTTTTCTTAAATCAATTAACGCCCTTCAGTGCAGAATCAAGCAGAGTCAAAAGTTTGTGCAGGCTGAACCACTCAAGAGCCACTAATATTTTTGAGAAAGGGCGGAACACATGCTAGCTAGAGTTAGTAGATTCTATTTCTGCTTGTTTATTCAATTCAAGAACTGAAGGGACTCGTGTGTGTATGGGGCGAGAGAGAGTTGCGTTTGATTGTTTGCATGTGGGAAAGATAAGGAAAATAAATTTGATGCATGATGAATGATGAATGAGGAACCCACACTCTTGATGGATCAGATTCTCGGGGAATTCAAAAGGGAACACAATGGATGGAGCAGATGCAATTTCCTTTCCCATTTTGAGAGGTTCTCTGCTAATTAAAAGGTTCGATGGGAACACGTGGCTTGTCACCAATGATATATAGCTGAATGAATGAATTGCTATTAATGTTATTGCATGTAGGTCAGCGATCCAAATTCCTGTACTTGGATTTTATTTAGCTGACAGGAATTTGATTCTTCCTTTCCAAATGATCTAACGTAGATTTCTTTGAAACAACTTTCTTCTTAAAGCACTGATGAAAATTTTATCTCTCTTTGGGGTTGGAGCAGGAACAAAACTTCTATATATAGTGTACCCAGTATTTCTAATGTTACAATGATTTGTTAATTAGCAGGTGTGTAGACACTAGTTGTGATTGATAAAATGGTGGGAAAGTTCATACTCAGCACTTTAATGTCTACTGTTGAGTCAAGGACTAGTTTAATTAGCGCCCCTGTAATGCATTTATAAATAGTTAATACAATGTAAAAATATTAAATATTTATTTTTTATGAATTATACACGTTAATATTATTTATATTAAATTTACATTTTCACTTGATAGATATATTTATCCTTAATATTTAAACTCTTATATTACGTACCATTTGAGGACAACAGAATATTTATCATTATTTAGTATTCATGTCACTATGTGATTTTGTTAAAAATAAACTTCTCAAACAATTTATTTTCATGTTTTGAATTTAATAATAAAATTTGTATGTAAATATGTAGTCTGTCAAGTAAATAGTTAAAATAATATATAAAATACAAATTTTATATATTATTATTTTGAATTTAAAATATTGTCATTAGTTTATTTTATTACTTATAAAAAAACGTGAGCATTTTATTTTCTTTGATAGCTAGTTTATATAATTTAAGTCCTTCAACAATTAAAAGTGTCATTAATCTAGTGTTTTAATTATATAAAATTAATATTAATAATAATTTAATCATAAAAATTACATTGTTATAATTCTCAAGTATTGTGATGTGTAAATATGTGTATATATATATATATATATATATATATATATTTGCTTCCAAAGAAATAGATGAATATAAAAGTCTTTAAAATAAATAAAAAATAATTACGTAAGAAAGTTAGAAAAGTTTATAATAAAAACATGGATTAATTGGATAAATAGTTAAAAAAAGGATAAATAAATAATTATACTTGAATGAACGGTACAATTTTAGTTGGAAAAAAAAAAGGTACGAAGTTGGGAGGAGATCATACTTATTTTTAATTTATATATTTTTTTAATGAGATCATCATCCTCATCTTTTATGGGAGATAATTTTGTTAGAATTAAATATGATCGATATGAATAATAAAATTCTCTTTCTAAGTATTTTAATCATTATTTTAAAATAAAAAATATATAATCTATAATACTATGTAGCAAATTAAAATATTTTATTTAAATAAACAATTAAAAAATCTAAAAACAAGAGAAATGTAGTATGTAGCAAATTAAAATCTTTTATTTAAATAAAGAATTTAAATCTAAAAACAAGAGAAATGTAGTATGCAACAAGTTACACGGTCTAATTAAGCTTAATATGATGATTTAATTTTTTTATAATGAATACTATAAAGTTTAACATAATTAAAGCCTAATTAGTAGTGAAATGATCATTTGTTAATCCTGATATGCTATTTATTAATTAGTTATTCTAAGTACCAAAAAGAATAAATAATGTTTAATATCATATATTAGTAAAAAAAAAAAGAGAGTATATTTTCAAATATTTTGAAATACATATATCAAATACGAATTTAGAAAGATCCGAAGTGATCAGAGTTGTAATTATACGTACTTGTAAAGAACTCAAACGTAGTAAAATTTAAAAAATAATACATTTAAATGATGAGTAAGATAATAATTATGAATGAAAAAATTGTAAGAAAAGAGAACATAAATGAACATTCTTTTAGTATAAGTTGACATGAGTTTCTCTTCACGATAGTTAATAATAATAAAAATTATACTTTTAATCCATAATTAAAATAAATAAAAAAGAATTTAACCACAAATAATTTTTAACATAAAATTTAGAAAATATTTATATACTTAAAATGTTTTATAAAAATATTCATTTATAAATATTATTTATTCGTACATGACATGAGTCATATACTTTAGTTATATATCGAGAAAGTTCAGACGTTCTCCCCAAATTCAGTTTAATGGAGGAAAGTCACAATTGATCTTATTTAAAAAGTTTTAATTAGTTCCACTATGTTGGTGATCGATTGAATTGCATGAATCTCTCGTTAAGATTTAAGAACAGCATCATCTCACCCTTTAGCAGTGCTCTGAAGTCTAATCAGTTTGTAGTGAGTGTCTTCTATGTAAGAAATGCGCTAATTAAGGTTAGAAAGAAGCCATGCTAGTTCCAAGCAGTAGCGAAATTCATGAACATTACACGTACGGCAAACATGAAAGCCATCCACACTACGTACTCCTGTCACATTATAACAAAAAGATATATATATATATATATATATATATATATATATATATATATAAACACGAATAAAAGTTCGTAGTATTACCCAACGGATATAATATTTAGTCATAACATATGCTGAGAATTGAGATTGTGGGATAGAATAGAGTTTGATTTTTATATAATATATTATTTGAAAAGAAATATTTTTTTAAAATATATCTAAATTTTGACAAAAAATTAATCACATACATGATCTAAAAGATTGAAAATTGTTGAAATACTTTTGGAGATCAATAGGAGTCTAAGGTGTTAATTTCAATAATACTAAATAATAAAAAAATGTGTGTAGCATTAGATAGGAAGGCAGTTATGGCATTTTAGTTGGTGTTTGCTAGCTAGGGTCGCCCCTTATTCTTAGGGATGAACTTGAAAGAGACAAAGTAAGCTTTGGGAAACGTGATGAGTGGAGGAGTTTATTCTTGGAATATACCCCTCAAGCTCAAATTTATCTGCATTCATTCTTGTAGTTTCATAGGTATAATGATTTCCAGATTGATTCATTTGGGTTTCCCTAAAACATCACTACTAAAAGTCAACTTTGAGGATCTTCAAAGCGTGGATGCCATTAAAATCATATAGTGGCGAAGCCACTGAGGACAGAAAACCTATCTTCTAAATTCTAATGGTATTTTTTGTGAAAGTGGCTGGGGTTTATATGTTGGCATTGCATGTGGGCTAACATTTTACTTACAAAAAAAATAAACATGTTAATGCAAATGAAATTGAGGTCAAAATTAAATGACTCATTTTACGTGTACAAAAAGGAAAATCGGTGGAAGTGTGGAACCGTGGAAAGGTGGAACGGTGGAAGTGTTTGTTCTCCGTATTTTTGTCTTAATATAATCATATTTTTTCACTAATTTTCTTTTTTTTCATTGGGATGAGTCGTGAGTCGTGACGGTTTGTTGTTTTCATCAGGATAATAATATGTAATATCGAGCAATTGTAGTATTTAATTATATCACTTTTCACTTTATGAATTAATATATAGCACTTTTGATGACCATATTTCATCATTTTCATTTGAGCGAATCATTTTTCCTTTCAATAATTTGCTGTCAGAAATGAGCCTAAGGATGAATGATATAATTCGGGTATTTGACCATTTTAATATTATTAAACAAACTATTTACCAAAAAAAAAATATTAACAAAACTATTTGGACAACTTATAAAAGAATTGAAATATAAAGTAATCCCTCCATTTTATTATAATTATCATCCTAAAATCCTAAATTATTTTATACAGATAAATCATAATAATAAATGGATAAAATAGTATAATTTTATCAAATTAATCTTATATTATCTTGATCTATATATTTTGTTGTTGACCATTAATATTATAAGATATGTAAGAAAAAAAAATTAATGTTACATCCTAAAATTAAAATAGTAATTTTTTGGGACAATTTTTTTTTCTTTTACACGATAATTATAATGAAACGAAGAAAGTATATGAAATTAATTTATAAACTAAATTATTAGTATAAAATATAATGACAGTAATAAAATGGTTAAATTCTCATTAATTTTTTTCTTTCTATTTTAAGTTTTTAAGTAGAAAAATGCAGCGAAAGAGTCTACTCCATTTGAATGAAGGGAAAATGACTAAGAAACTAGCTAGCAAGTAACGACTGTGAGGATTTTGACTCTAAACATGGTTGATTGAGAATTGAATCTTCCAAAAAAATAAAGGGTGAAAACAAAGTGTGATGATGATATTCAAGATTACAAGCGTTTAAGAATCAATCTCTTAAAGGACGATGGGTTAATGAATCAAAATCAATAAAATAAAATAAAAAACTACAGTATCAAATTAAGTACGTAGTATAATGACTTCTAATTAATTGTCAGTATATATTTTTTATATTAACCATGAAAATTAAACTCACTTTTTATTGTATCATATATATCATAAATTTCAAAATATCTTTAATGTCATTTATAATTAAAAAAATAATATGTGCATCAACTTCATAATCTCATTCATTACAAATTATCATATACAGTATAAGTATAATCAGTTTGTTAATATTTATAATAAAATTATCTTTTAAATAATATCAAAGTTAATTTCTAAATAATAATATAAAACTTTTATACCAGCAATGTATACATGCATATTCAATTGTAAATATAAAAAAAAAATACTTACTATTAAATTCATAATAAATAATTTATTCAAATTAAAGGAGATTAATGGACCAGATGTGTTTGACTTGATGTTTAAACAGTCAAATTGAAGTTTGGCTTTCATTGAAAGATGTACATGCTTATTTGACAAATATTTTCTTTTAATTGAGTTAAATGTAATTTTCACATACTGTGATTAAGTTCAAAATTACTTTCTCTTACTTTTTGGAATGTAGAAATTTTTAAACATAAATAAAATTACATGCATTAAACTTAATTTTAATAATTTTAACTAAACTTAAAAGGTTCACAAAATTAAATTCAACCAAATTATACTTTTTAAACTATAATCCAAACATACACGACTTTGTTACGCGTGACGGCAATACAAATTTGAATAAATGACAGCGACTGATAATTGTTTTCCAAATTTAACGATTCGGATTAAGGAAGTTGAATCTGGGCCGTCTACTGCGACGCACAATCATAATCTACAGAAGCAAAGGCACTGGATGACACCATTTTGAATAGGAAGGTGATTTTTCTCCATTCCTTATTCCTTAAGCATCCATGACTATATAAGCAAAAATCCCCTCTACCAACATATCTGCAATATCTCTTCTAGCAACCAACCATCTTTTGATCAACCCTCCAATTTGGAACTACTCATATGGTGGGTCATTTCATTTTTCCTCTTAATTTTGAAAGCAATCTCGTTAATTTTTTATTTTTTTTTTATGAATTCTCCTTTTCATTAGTCATACACTTTCTTATTAATCCATGTGCTACTTGTTTTAATTAATTAAAAATTACTCTAAATATGTTTTTTTTAGATCATTATTATAAAACAATAATATCATATATTATAATTACATAATAATATATAAAATCACTACATTCTAATTAAATTATTTTTGTAATGCATTTATATAATCTTTAGGATAGTAAGTTATAGTACCTACGGTTCATGCATAAGTAAAACTTATGTGTACAAATGGTTTAAACGGGCTAGGCCCAATTTAAAAAGTTCTTTTTTATTTATCAATTATTTATTTATTTTTGCTTAACCAGGGCCGAAGGCCGACGAGACCATTTATCAATTATTTGTTTAAAATAAGTTAGTGAAACAATATTATTTATTTATTGATTTACTTTAAAGCTATAATACGCAAACTCATTGGTAAAATATATATTTTTTTACCAAACTTATCCTTCGAAATTAAAATTTAAAAATCAATATGTCGGAGTTTTTGTTAATTAATAGTATCTTCTTAAAGAAAACCTGCACCTGGGTCCAACATACATTAATTTGAAAAAAATGGACAAGGTAAATGATTGTTAAGCTCGAACGACGGATGTCTAATTGTCTTTTAACAAATCTTATGAGACAGGATCAAAATCATGTCATTAATCCATTTTAGGCAAATTAATTTTTTTCTAGACTAAATAAAATAGCGAACCTTAACAATGAAATGAATGGTTAATGCGAAAAATAAACCTTGGTTATGACGGGAGGAAAAAGGTTTTCCCATAACATTTTTGGGTAGGCCAATTTCTTGATTACCATGCATACTTTTAGCTTGGTGAAATATGTAATTAACTATGAACTGACTAATCTGCTTATTGTTTCTTATGATGTTGATTCTGTAGGAACATACCCTCTCCTTTGAATTTGAGGTATTGTTACTTTCTAGTTTCTACATCATCTATTTTACTTATTTTTCATCCATTCCTATTCAAATGTTGTTTTTCAATATGAAAACCTTGTTAATAATGTTTTCCTGCTAATTATTTTTGGATCAGCATGAATTTGTTCAAAACACCGAAAGAGTGAAATCTGTTGATCTGCATCCAACGGAGCCATGGTAACAACACCTTTAATTGACTTATTTAATCGTATATCTGAAGAGGAAAAAAAAGAGGCTAGAACAAATACTTGCATCTAATACTTTTCTCATGCAGGATTCTACTGGGTTTGTATTCAGGAAATATTTCTATTTGGAACTATCAGACAAAGGTAATGAATTATACCAACACTTAAATACTATGAAAAAGAAACTGGCAATATTATTGTTATTAATAAATAAAAAAACAAAAAACTAAAACTGTCATATGTATGAATTTATTCCTAGTGCTTAAATAGGAAGCTGATCTTGAAACAATAAAACTGGTAGTTGTTCTGTATCTTTTTGCTTCTGCATGTTATTGTGGAATTTGGAGGTAGGACTTGGGAGTTTGTTGTTAACCTTTATTATTTAATTTGATACTATGACAGACTGAAGAGAAGTCTTTAAAAATCAGCTAATCTCCAGGTGACTGTTGTAAATAGATATATTTTAGATTTTATCTTTAGTTATTATCTTTAATTATCTTTAATTGTTATCTTTAGTTGATAGTTATTATCTCTAACTATTATCTTTAGTTATCTTTATCTTTAGTTGATCTCTTTAAATAGAAACCTCTTGTATTACTATGATACACAATTCATATTCTACATATTCCTATTTTCAAGTTGGTATCAGAGCTCTCGATTTTTGAGGGCTTTACTTTCGCGCCTATCACCTTAAGTGTGAAACTCTTATTCTTGACTTTTGCTGCCATTAGTTGTCACCGGAAATTTTTCCGGTGAACCTTTTGGACCGAGAGGATTACTGTGGGTTGTTTTCTCTTGTGTTTTTGGTTTGTGTTTGGTATGGCTAGTTCTGACAATGGTTCTTCTCAAGGGAATTCCTTCAACAACATTGCTGATGGTGCATCTTCCAAGTTTAAGAAAGATGATCGTTGGTGTTCTTATTGTAGAAGGTCGGGTCATATTAAGGATCTATG
>PYAF01000519.1:1096910-1119315 GCA_007407185.1 Glycine tomentella | reverse complement strand
TTTGTGGTAATCTAGTGACATGGAGGAGTAAGAAGCAAGATGTAGTTGCCAGATCAAGTGCAGAGGCTGAATTTCGAGCTATGGCTCAGGGTGTTTGTGAATTACTTTGGTTGAAGATTATACTTGATGATCTTAAAATAAGATATGAAGGATCTATGAAATTATTTTGTGATAATAAATCTGCCATTTGTATAGCTCACAATCCTGTTCAACATGACCGGACCAAACACATTGAGGTCGATCGACACTTCATCAAAGAGAAGCTAGATAGCGGTTTGATCACGACTCCATATATTCCTTCCGGACTTCAAAAGGCAGATATTCTGACCAAGGGATTTTCCTCTGAAAGATTTCAAGAACTTACTGGCAAGCTGGGAATGATTAATATCTATTCCTCAGCTTGAGGGGAAGTGTTGTAAATAGATATATTTTAGATAGATATATTTTAGATTTTATCTTTAGCTATTATCTTTAGTTATTATCTTTAATTATCTTTAATTGTTATCTTTAGTTGATAGTTATTATCTTTAGCTATTATCTTTAGTTATCTTTATCTTTAGTTGATCTCTTTAAATAGAGACATCTTGTATTACTGTGATACACAATTCATATTCTACATATTCCTATTTTCAAGTATGACAACAACTCTGTGCTTTATAAAATTTTTGCTTCCTTTGATGTAATATTATATTCTCTACGTGTCTTAGTTCCTATCTCAGTGATCTTATGTTTGTTCTGTTTTTTTTTTCTTAATGCTTTCAGTGAGATCAACAAAGTTCATTGCTCGGGAAAATGGATGGTTGCTGCTACGGATGACAAATACATTTGCGTCTACAATTATGACAAAATGGAAAAGATAGTAGAATTTGCAGAACATAAAGATTATATTAGGAGTTTGGCTGCTCATCCTGTCCTTCCATATGTAATATCAGCATCAGATGATCAAGTTCTAAAATTGTGGAATTGAAAGAAAGGTTGGTCTTGTTATAAGAACTTTGAAGGGCACTCACATTATGTGATGCAAGTGACATTCAACCCTAAGGATCCAGCTTTTGCTAGTGCATCCCTTGATGGAACCTTGGAAGGTATGAATAAGATAGTATCTTATAACTGCAAATCTTAATTGACAAACATTTTGCTTTAATTTTCTCTTTTTGTAGATTTGGAGTCTTGATTCATCAGCTCCAAATTTTACCCTAGAAGGACACCAGAAAGGAATGAATTGTGTTGATTACTTCATAACCAATGACAAACAATATCTTTTAAGTGGTTCTGATGATTACACTGCCAATGTTTGTAAATCAATATATAATTACTCTTTAGTCCTAAGTCCTTAGTCGGCAAAAAAACCAATTAAATACAAATTAAATAAAAAATTACGTATTTGGTGTCGTTTCGAAACAATTTACCAATCTGGGGTAACTGGTCACGCCCAGAATTGGGCATGACTGGTCACACCCAGAACCAGGCGTGACTAGGGGGGTAGTCATGCCTGGTTCTGGGCGTGACCTACTTCTGCCACGTGTCACGCACAGGTGAACCGATGCGTATATAAACTTCGGACGGTCATAACTTTTGACTGGAATGTCCGATTGAGATGAAATCGGTGGTCACGCGCTCGAAATTGAAAGGAGAAGGCTTGGGCAAGTCCCAAAAGGCCAAAAAATTTTCTCAAAAGAGGCCTCTAAGTGCCTCAAAATTATGATTTAATCTTTGAACCTTCAAAAAATTTCTTGTTTTCTAATTTTTTATTTATTTAATTAGTTAATTGCATGCTATTTTTTATTTGTCTAATTACCTCTCTTAATTTCAAGCATTTTGACATAAAATATGTATCCATCGGATATTGCTACGAAAAATTATGATTGTTCAAAGTTATATGCATCGTCAATTTTACAGTATAATTTTGTTTAATTTTTGAAATTAGTTTTGTGATCATTGAGGATATTGGTCTTATTGCTTGTGGTCGCAAATTTTCCCCAAAAGAGGCCTTTAAGTGCCTCAAAGTTGCGATTTAATCTTCAAAATCCCAAAAAATTTCTTGTTTTCTAATTTTTTAATTATTTTGTCAATTAATTGGCTACTATTTTTTATTTTTCTAGTTACTTCTATTAATTTCGAGCATTTCGACATATTGTACACCTCGATCGAATATTTCTATCAAAAGTTGTAACTTTTTTCGATATTCTAAATTTTTATATGGTTTTGTTTAATATTTTTTGGATTTTTTTTTATCCCAAAGCACATTCATTTCTAACTTTTTCGCACTCATTCCACTCATCCCAAAGTGCACTCACCACACAATAATCGAAATTGTAACACCCCATTAATTCCAATGTGCACAGCGGTGAAACATTGCTGAACTCTAGAAATAGGAGTAAAACTGCGTGAGACAAAGTTAATCAAATTGAATTGCAAAGAATTGCATTGCGCTTACCCAAAGAGATAAAGATGGTGACCAACTTACTCGCACAATTGATCATTCACCATGCAAGATGGACGATCCTTTCTGATTCCCTTTCTCGGTTGAATGTATATGTTTTGACCACACTAATTTTACACAATTGAGTCACCGATTGATAGAAAGCCTGAGTTTCGGTGTAGTTTCAATGACGAGTTAGTCGACTAGGTGCTTTTGACTGGAACAAAAAGAGAATTATCAAATTATTAGAGGATGAAAGAGATGATGAGAGGGATGAGAATAATGTGTTTAATAGGGGTAGTCTCGATATAAAAAATGAGAAGTATCAACATATAATATTCCATTTAAAATGTTTTCTATATTAAAAATTGTTTAAAAAAATTTAGAAAAAAATGATGAAGTAAGTATCAAAAAATAAAAATTTTCAATTTTTGCAAATTCCGAAAGAAAATTGAAAAATTTTATTAAATAAAAATATATTAAAAATTAGTTATATATACAAAATCCAAAAAATATTAAACAAAATCATATACAAATTTAGAAATTATATTAAATAAAATAATATATTAAAAATTATTTATACCAAAAATCCAGAATATATTAAATAAAATCATATAAAATTATAAAAATATACTAAATAAAAAAATATTATTAAAAGTAAAACAGATCATATCTATCGTGAAGATCAATCTAAAAATACTTTCAAATTAAATAAAAATAAAAATAAATAATATTAAATAAAAAAATAAAAACAATATATTCCGGCGTTAATTCGGTCTCTAACAGTTTTTGCGACGGAATTTTTGGTCGCAAACAAAAAAATAAAAAAACCAAAAATTTCGTTGCTAAATTGGTCGCTAACCGATTTAGCGACGCCCCCCTTGGTCACGCCCAGATTAAGGCGGGACCGGTCATGCCCAATTTTGGACGCGTCCCCCTGCCCCAGATTGGTAAATAGTTTGAAAACAACCCTAAATTGATAATTTTTTATTTAAACTGTATTATTTAGGTTCTTTTGTCGTCCTTAATCTCATCTGTTTTTCAGTCTTTTGAGATATTTCCCATCAAAACCTTAATCCACGTAGCTACAGGTATGGGATTATCATTCTAGACACTGTGTACAGACACTTGAAGGAGATGGAAACAATGTTACAGCAATATGTGCTCCTCCTGAGCTTCCTATAACAATAACAGCTTCAAAGAATTCTACTGTTAAAATATGAGAAGCTGTCACTTACAGGTACTTCGTTATCTTGGAATTTGGAAGTCTCATTTTAACTTATGAGTTCATTTTTTTTCTCTCCTTTTATTTTGGCATCAATACTATAAATGAAAATTTACACCCAGCAGGTTCTCATTCAAAACTACATTTATTGCTTGTTCACATTAACTTGCAGGCTTCAATCATCTCAGTAATTTATCTGAAACTTCCTTTGACTACCGAAAAAAGAAATGCACTTGCTATAATTTCTAACTAACTGTCATCACATCGCTGCTTTCTTCAGGCTTGCTTTTGGTTGTGACCAAGGATTCGTCGTCGTTAAGGTGAATCTCCTAACTGCCAAATTAAACATAAATACAAATTTACAATCATTGATTAAAAGATAACAATTGATATTCTGACAAGATATATATACTTTAAAATTTTGAAATCTTAACCACTAATTTTATAATTCTCCAATTTACCTTCTTAAAATATACTTCTCACTTTAGCAACTAACTGTTTTTTCAGACTTCAGAAGCAAGACTTCAATAAGCCAACCTCCACTAGCCGGCGAAACCACGACAAGGATTTTTTTTATAAAAAAATATTAAATAGAAGTAAAATTTAAATTAATAATATGATAATTTACTGACTTCAACAACATCTTTTATTGAGTCATATATCACATGTGTCCTCAAATCTATTGAATTAAAGATTAATTTCGTTAATAATGTGTAACTGTATTGGACATAAATTCTTGAGTTAATTACACTGATTCCCCCTTTAAAATTTATCCTTATTACACTTTATATCTTTCTATTTTAGAACATTACTTTGAGCCCCCTTTACTGAACACTGTCTAGTTCTGTTAAGTTATTTAAAAAAAGAAAAAAATGTATGATAATCCAAATTCGCACATCCATTTTAACATTGTTCAACCTTGAGGGTGATATCTCTTTGGCTACTTCCTCCACTCCACCTCTGTCTCCAACGTCAACAAGCTCCAGGTCGGTTAGTTCGTCTACATCACGCACTCGACAACACGTCCCCGGTCTCCCTCGTGCACAGCTTCAACATTACTGTCGAGAATCCCTTTGAGCTCATCCCCACCGATAACCTTCATGTTATTGTCATCGTCACGACGTTAAAGAAGAATAGAGAAGAGGTTAAGAGAGAGGGTCGTGCAAGAATGGGTTGAAGATGAGGAGGTTGAGCTTGGATTATGCGAGAAGGGTTGAATTCGAGCTTTAGTAAACTCAAGGCGAAAATAGAGTAGAAAGATTATTTTATTAGTTAGGGAGAAAGAAGATACAAAATTTGATTTATGAAAAAATTAATTTAATACAAATTAATAAAAGGAACAATATAATTCATAGGTTGTTTCACTTCTCTCAACGACATTGCTCGATAATCTAAACCATGTAAATACCGATTATCCTTAGTTTTGGAATTTGTTTTATTTTTTGTTGTTGGTGTAATTGTTAAGTAATAGATGATTAATTGAGTTGAATATTTTGTAAACACCAATTATCCTTAGTTCCATGAGAATTTTATGAACCTGCATGCAATTTGATTGCTTATATTAAGTTCTTGAAGTCCCAATGTTATAGTAAGATTGTTGCAGCGTTGCGTTGCTAATGCATGGAGTACAGAAAACTTCAATAGAGATCCTTTCTCTTATCCTTATTCGGATCTGTTTTTTTTTTTTCTTTCTTTCTCAACAACCATTTTTTTATATTTTTTAAATCCATTATTTCAAGGAGGAAAAAAGGGGTATTTTTAGAAGAAGAAAAAAATAGTTATAAGTCATGTGTGTTGCACATGATTTGTTTTTGTTAGACATTCAAACGGTGTTAGAAGGTAAGGAGACTAGGTGTAATCATTGGTGAAAATTTAAGGAATTTTTTTTAGGAATAAAAAATAAAGGAATGTTAGATATAATGAATACAAATTTCAAAAGAAGTTTATGTGATTTACCCTAAAATTTTTAATTAAATAGATTTTGTTAAAAGAAATAAACCTACTCTAAAAATTTATATACCTTCAAGACATTAATTATTTACTATCAATTAAGGACATTTTTTAGTATATGCAATAACAATGATTACGGATTATTTACTTATTTCATTAATAACTATTTTTTATTGAAGAACTTAGGTAGTTATTTTTAATGAAATTAATTTTCTCAATTAATTTTTTCCACTAGTATTTATTTTGTAATTATAATTATTCATGTGAATTGTAGACGTTAAAAAATTAAAGATTATTTATTATATTTAAAATTGATCATTTTTAATAAAAAATAGTCTATTATAGAATGATAGACAATCTATATAATTCGACCATCTTATAAAAATTCCATGAAAACCTATTACAAACTAATATTTTAGAAATAAAAAGTTAGCTATGAAGTTAAACAAGTAGAAATTCATGGCAAATAACATGTACTCTTTCAAATTAATCTTAAAAATTAGTTTTCAACAATTTTTTTATAAAAAAGGAGACAAAAAAAATAAATAGGTTAAATGCATTTTTTTTAAAATAAACCTGTATATTAATATTAATAATTAATAATTTATATTGATAGTTTTGGAAAATGTGGGCCCGAAGAGCCACGTGGCAAGCACGTCATTGCCATGGTACTGCCACCACTCCGTTCGTTTCCTCACCACCATGGATCATACGGTGTGACAACACACAGAGTAGTATCCGGTCCTGTGGCATTTTCGTAATCTCTCTTAACTGCATAGCACTAGCACCGCTCTCGTTCGTTCATCCTCATGATATTTACACAGAGCTCTCTTACAAAGACAAATAAACACATTTCTCTCTCTCTCTCTCTCTCACTCTCTCACTGAGCTCGTCGAATTCGAAATCTGATCTCCAACGATTGATCTCGGTAGAGGCTAGTGCACTCTCCAATCTGCAAAAATGGTGAGCTTCCTCTTTGATCTGCTCTTCCGCAAACGCTTCTGCATTCTAAACAACCTTAGATCTGGACCGAATTCGCTTCGATTTCATGCTTTCTCATTATGCCGTTCGCTCTTTCAATTTCGAATGCTTTGCTGCCTCTTACTTGAAATGCAAGCCTCGCAATTCGCTTATCTAGCTCTTGCTATTTCAATTTCAACGTGATCTACTGTGGAACCTTGTTCTGATTCGTATTTTTTTGTTTGCTTTTTTTATTTTCTCTTTTGTTACTTGCATTTGCAGCCTCTCAGACTCGAAATCAAGGTATTAATTGTTTCGTGTTCTGATTCAATGTTTATTTGTTTTTGGTTGCCGACAAATTGTTGATTTCGTTACCTGCGAGATTAGATTTGTCGGAAACTAAGCCTAGTGTGAATGTTTTGCTTTCTGGCTACTTAATCTAACGTGTTATTTTGATTTTTGATCAGCGCAAGCTTGCGCAAAGATCAGAGAGAGTGAAATGTGTGGATCTACATCCAACAGAGCCATGGTAATGCCTCCTCTGCTGCTGTTGTTTTGTTTCTGAATTCAATTTATGATGTGAAGCTAACATCATAATTGGGAATATCTGTAGTTTGTGAGGATTTAGTCACTAATACTGATGTTTGTTGTACAAGTTTACTGTTGGCATCATTTAATTAATTGCTTGATACAAACTTGTTAATTCAGGATTCTGGCGAGTTTATACTCTGGAACTGTCTGTATCTGGAACTACCAATCTCAGGTGTGATATTCTTTATAACTGAGATGCTGTATGCTGTTATAAATGAGTTTTTTATTCCTAATTGAGAAATGTAATGGTGGATACGTATATATTGTCTCTAGACAAGCAACCTTTTGCATGGTGCCTATATGTAATGAGCTGCTGATTCACAAATGGAGGGACCTATTTTATCCATGGTTTAATTTAATGACTCATTATATGATTGATTGAACATACTGTATGATGTAATGACTCATTCCATGAAGAAAATATTGAATGGAATTAGCAAAGTTCTTTTAGTTATCTTTTATCTTGAAACATAACTAGAAAATATTATAGTATTTTGATGAGTAAACTGTGTTTCATTAATCTGGATCACACCCTTTCGAAATTTCCAAAGTAAAACTAGTAACTAATCTTATTTAACAATTCTTGGAGTCTATGTTTTGGGAAAGTTTTTAGACTAAATTATGTGCTTGTGAATATTTTGGATGTCTTCATACTTTTTTCCAGTTGAGCTCTGAGATTTTGGCACATCTTCATAGTTTGATAAAATCTGAATAATTGTAGATATTATGATCACCATCTGGCATTTGTCTTTGTTTTTTTGACACTTTAAATTATGCAAGATGGATTTTGCAGTTTCTGGTGTATTGTGTTAGGATTAGTATTCTTGTTTTTTCTATCATGGCATCATGGTCTTATAATGTTCGTTTATAATTTCATATCTTGTGACACATTTGGTATATCTTCATAGATTGTTATTAAGGGATATAGCTTCCAACACTCCTGTTTCTATATTTAAATTCTTCATAAAATTTCTGCTTTAAATGGGTCATTAGTTTCAATGAGATTTGCTTGTATAATTAACACTAATTTCATTTATTCTATTTCAGACCATGGCCAAATCTTTCGAGGTTACTGAGTTACCAGGTACATGAAGTCGTGAACCTTTTTTGGTCCATTTGTTTGTATATCTATCTCTTGATGCATTTGCTTGAAGACACACTTTTCTTTGTATATTTCATGATTTCTTACTTAGAAGACCACTGAAGCTCTTATACAACATGATTTTGCAGTTAGATCGGCCAAGTTTATTGCACGCAAACAGTGGGTTGTTGCTGGAGCAGATGATATGTTTATTCGTGTATATAATTACAATACAATGGATAAAGTCAAAGTATTTGAAGCACATACTGATTACATTAGGTGTGTGGCAGTTCATCCTACCCTTCCTTATGTGCTTTCATCATCTGATGATATGCTCATAAAGCTTTGGGATTGGGAAAAAGGCTGGATCTGTACCCAGATATTTGAAGGCCATTCTCATTATGTCATGCAAGTAACATTTAATCCCAAAGACACAAACACCTTTGCTAGTGCATCTCTTGATCGGACAATAAAGGTAGAATTATGTTCTTGTTCCTGGTTGTTTCCTATGATGTAATGCACTAATGCACCTGTTGTCTTCTCTTTTCAGATTTGGAATCTTGGCTCTCCTGATCCTAATTTTACTTTGGACGCTCATCAGAAAGGAGTGAATTGTGTTGATTATTTTACAGGTGGTGACAAACCATATCTAATCACTGGTTCTGATGATCACACTGCTAAGGTTTTGTTTTCATTTGTTGCTTGATCTATCTGCTTGTACGCATTTACATATACATACATACATATATGAAAAGGAATAACATGGATGAAACTTATGAATCAGGTATGGGATTATCAGACCAAAAGTTGTGTCCAGACCCTAGAAGGTCACACACACAATGTATCTGCTGTATGCTTTCATCCTGAACTTCCTATAATCATTACTGGTTCTGAGGATGGCACAGTACGCATATGGCACTCCACAACTTATAGGTAATGTGAAATGCACAGATTGCTGAGATATGAGGGTTAACATTATGCCTATTCTATTTGGCATATGCTGCTAGCTTTTTTTCTCCCATCATCATCATTGGTATTGGAAATTGGATTATTTGCTAGTGATTGACTTTTTACCTTAGAGAATAAGGCTTGTATGGGTCTGCCTTTTTGTTTTTTTAATTATGAATTTATGATATTGTGGTTAATGTGCTACTTCTTTACCTTATTTATTTGCTGTTTGCATTGGTACATAAAAGACTGGAAAGATTTATTTTGGTGACTGTAATATATAGATTTTGATTAAAAATTAAGATAGCACTAATAATATTGAGATTGACAGGCTTTATTTATTTCTTCCTTTCTATTTTATTTCAGTTTACAGTTTTTAAGCTGTTACTAAATTTAGTTGGAAGTATACTATGTAAGATATATACTAATTCTCCATTTTAATGTTTATGGTTCAATGTGCTTGCAGGCTTGAGAACACATTAAACTATGGTCTTGAAAGAGTCTGGGCTATTGGATACTTGAAGAGTTCTCGTCGGTAAGTTTTTTGTGGATAGAATTTTTGCAAGTAATTTCTTAATATAATTTTTTAAGCTTTTGAATAGTGCTGAGTGGGAAGCTGTGTAAAATTGTGCCTGAATTATGAAATTTTCTTATCTTTAAACTCTTTTCTCATATCGGGTGCATTCAAACAGGGTCGTGATTGGCTATGATGAAGGAACAATTATGGTCAAACTTGGTCGAGAAGTACCTGTGGCTAGCATGGACAACAGTGGGAAAATTATTTGGTCTAAGCATAATGAAATTCAGACTGTCAATATAAAAAGTGTAGGAGCAGATGTAGAGGTATGGGCTCTATTATTCCTTTTTTTTTTGGCTGTATAATTTGTGAGCAAGAAGTGTTAAGTTCTCTTTATTTTTAGTGACATGTTCAAGTACTATGCTTCTTAGGTTACTGACGGAGAAAGGTTACCTTTAGCTGTTAAGGAGTTGGGTACCTGTGATCTCTACCCCCAAGTGAGTTAATGTACTTCTTAATATTATTTGCATTCTTTTGCATAGCTTTCCTATTTTTAATTATTTTTGCTCTCATTATGCAAAACTGGACAAAGTTAGAAAGTGGCATATGTACATTATTTAGCAAATCGGAGTATCAGACATTTTAGTTCATTATGCAGCATTTTTCTCTTTTTTCTTGAACCTTGCCCAAGTTTTTATTTTCTTTGTATTCAAAAACTTGTGATTATATATAAGGATTAAATTGGTCAGCCATGCTAGACTTTGAAATGCAAAATTTAAGTGTGTTTGGTTGAGCACTTACATACTTATAAATTTGATTTAGTTAAAATGAGTTTGAAGTGATGTAATTTATGTTTAGGAAGTTTTATTTTAAATGTAAGTTTAAGATATAATGTAATTTAAATCTTTCAACTCAATGCAAAGCTGCATTTTTTCACTTTTAGTTGAACATGGTTTTAGAAACAAAATAATGATTGATAAAAAATAACTAACATGTCATTTTTAGTGAAAATTGTGTCTGGGAGGCACATGTGGGAGTTGAAAGGCTCCCAATGCATACCCATAACCCAAACATGCTGTAACTGCAGGGATCTTGTTCTGTTGAACTTAGATATCCATATAATATGGCCAATCAGTTGGTAGTTTGGAATTATTTGTTTGTGGTTTGACTAGTTTATAATCTGAATTCAGAGAAGTGAGTTTTAAATTAATAGTCCTTATTGCTGGTTCAATTATCAACAATATTTGTTTGATGGGTGGTGGCTTATTGTGGATTTAATTTGTCGTGCAGAATTTAAAGCACAATCCAAATGGGAGGTTTGTTGTTGTATGTGGAGATGGTGAGTACATTATATACACTGCATTGGCATGGAGAAATAGGTCATTTGGTGCAGCACTGGAATTTGTTTGGTCTTCTGAGGGAGAATATGCTGTCAGAGAAAGTACATCAAAGATTAAAATTTTCAGCAAAAATTTCCAGGTTAGCACTTTTTTTTAAGCTTCATATCCTCTCTAATCTTGTGTGATCTTGTTCTTTGTGTAATGAATCAACAAGTTCTTGCTATTTCTTAAAAGGAAAAATATAACAAGACGTTGCCATTCTTGTGCCGTGTTAGACTGTTAGGCATCCCACAGTTACAGAAGTTATGAGAGGGGGAAAAAGGATAATGGAGGGTGAGGGGCAAGGGTCAGAAAGAGGAATTAGGCTGTAATGACCTTGCTTATGTTGCAAGGGGTGTGGGAAGGAAACATGGGGGAGCAAGGATGAAAGTTACAAGAGGATCATAGTGGAGTCATTCAGTCGTGGAGTAAGGAAATTGAAGCCTTTGGGCAGGGAGGAAGCAGCCTTCCTATGTATTGCATTTTCTGTCTATTCTTTCTATTTCTGTTCTGTTTTCCATAGTTGTATGGATTAGTTCCTAGACTGATATCAGTAACAGTGATCATATTCCGGGTATTCAATAAAATTACTGTTATATTTGTGGGTTCTTATCGTTCTGTTTATGGCAAGGAGTCAAGGAGTGTGTATAAAACTATGCGAGCTATTAATTTTCCTTATGAAAACCATTTATGTCTGAACTAGAGATTGACAAATTTGCTTCAAAGCCAATACCAAGACTTCTTTACTTTCATTTTCGTTTATTGATTGCCTTGGTTATCACTCTGGAAGGTTCACAAAAATTTAATCCTCTCATTGTTGTAGGCTTATAGCTGTCTTCGTATTAAAATAAATTTGCTCTAGGGAATACTAAGTTTAGTTGCAATTTAAACAATGGGTATTTCAGGAAAAGAGGAGTGTCCGACCAACATTTTCAGCTGAAAGAATATTTGGTGGCACTTTACTGGCGATGTGCTCCAACGATTTCATCTGCTTTTATGACTGGGCTGAATGCAGGTTGATATATCGCATTGACGTCAATGTGAAAGTAAGTACTTTGATTAGGTGACATTTAGTTATCTGCTCTTTTCCTTCTTATTCATTTTAATATAATTTTG
The DNA here is from genome assembly GCA_007407185.1 of Glycine tomentella. Taxonomy (NCBI): domain Eukaryota; kingdom Viridiplantae; phylum Streptophyta; class Magnoliopsida; order Fabales; family Fabaceae; genus Glycine; species Glycine tomentella. The sequence continues at coordinate 1,107,126 of PYAF01000519.1, read as the reverse complement.
TTATTTATCTTGTGTCAGAACCTCTACTGGGCTGATAGTGGTGATCTAGTAACAATTGCTAGTGATACATCATTCTACATTCTGAAGTACAATGTGAGGATTCTCATGACTTCATCTTTTCCTTATAGATGTTGGCTTGCTTTCAAGAATATTTTGCCCCTTACTATTTCTGCCGAATGTATATTTGACAGATCTTTACTGGTAGTGCCCTTTAAACATTTTGACTTCCATTATTGCAGCGTGATGTTGTTGTATCACATTTAGATAGTGGAAGACCTGTAGATGATGAAGGTGTTGAAGATGCTTTCGAGCTCTTACATGAAATGAATGAACGTGTCAGGACAGGCATCTGGGTTGGGGATTGCTTTATCTACAACAATTCCTCTTGGAGACTTAATTACTGTGTTGGTGGTGAGGTATTAACTCTTTTCCCTTCTAGGTTTCTAGTTTAAAAAAAGAATTGTACATTCTTTTTTAATTGAACTACAAGGATCATGAGACAACTTGATACATAATGATTATGAAATTTAGGTAACTACGATGTTTCATTTGGACCGCCCTATGTACTTGTTGGGCTATCTTGCAACTCAAAGTCGTGTTTATTTGATTGACAAAGAGTTTAAGTAAGTGAAACTTCTGCTTGGATTATTCAGTTTTAAATTGCAGTAATCTTCACTATTTTTCTGTTTATCAATTTTTTTTCTCAGTGTTATGGGATACACACTGCTTTTGAGCTTGATTGAGTACAAGACACTTGTGATGCGTGGTGATTTGGAAAGGGCCAACGAAATTCTACCATCAATCCCCAAAGAGCATCATAACAGGTAGGGTTTACCTTGTGTTATGTTGCAAGATAATGATTTTTTTTTTTTTTTCAATATGTAGAAATATGCTTGATATGTGTAGAAATTTAAAATGTTTTTGGTAACAGAATTATGCTTTATAAAGTTATGTATACATGTATTAGCATATTACATTTCCTCTCCACTTCTTTTTGTTTTGTTCAAGACAAGTGTGGTAATCTTTTCATGCTTATAATTTTGTATGATTAGTTGTTACATTTAATTGTTACATCTATCTTTGCTTGTCATATGCTTTTATGATATATAACTATTAATGCATAATGTTGCACAAATAACTACTACATGTTCATTTGCCTGATACTTGATTTAAAATTTTGTTCTATAGGCCATATTTGTTTATTCAAATTTCAGAGTTCAGTCTTCGGATCTGAAGTTTTGTAATTAGTGCTAATATATTACCTGCATCCTAATCAAAATACTTGATTTTATGGTAGTGTGGCTCATTTCCTGGAATCACGAGGTATGATAGAAGATGCTCTTGAAGTAGCTACTGACCCTGACTACAGATTTGATCTGGCAATACAACTTGGAAAACTAGATGTTGCAAAGGTATGTTCATGTAATATGTCTACAAGGAGATATTGTTTAATTTGTGAAAGTTGTTAACTTGGGTATCTAATTTTCTTCATTTCTCTTCATCAGTTTGATTTGTCATTTTATATCACAAATAATGTACCTCCTTTTTTCCATGCAGAGTATTGCAATAGAATTGCAGAGCGAGCCTAAATGGAAGCAGTTGGGAGAATTAGCTATGTCTACTGGAAAGGTGTTTTCTATGTGATTTGAATCTTCAACTGTATTTAATTTAACCTATACTATGTTCTTTGTGTAAAGCTTGATTGCACTCCTAAATATCCATAGCCAAGTGTATTATAGATTTCCGTGATTGTGTGCTACTGAATTTGACCATGTGCACATAATTTATATAGACCTTATTGAAGCTTTTGATATGCAAGAGACTAGAGATTTTAGTTATGGCCAAATTAAGATTTGCTTCGTTGCATGTTAGAAGTTATAGTCAGGTGCTTTGAGTTGTAGATGATGACTCTAGTGTATAATTAGGATGTTAAATGTTTTACTTTTTTCTCTTGTCAGAATAAGTTATGATTCTAGAATGAGGGAACTTAAATGTTGATTCTTGTTGGAAACCTCTCTTGACCCATTGTAGCTCACCGTATTTTCCATTCTTGCAGTTACAAATGGCTGAGGAATGTTTGAAGTATGCAATGGATTTGAGTGGCTTGTTACTGCTATATTCTTCTTTAGGAGATGCTGAAGGAATATCAAAACTTGCAATCCTTGCTAAGGAGCAAGGGAAAAACAACGTTGCATTCCTTTGCTTATTTATGTTGGGTAAATTAGAAGACTGCCTTCAACTGTTGGTAGAAAGGTAATTTTCTAAAGTTGGGCTGTTTCCTTCCTGACATTACTGATAGGGAGGATTGATTAGAAATTTAGAATGCAGTTTACATTTATAGCTGAAGTATGCCTTTTGCAGCAATCGAATTCCAGAGGCAGCTTTAATGGCTCGATCTTATCTCCCAAGTAAGGTCTCAGAGATAGTGGCAATTTGGAGAAAAGACCTCAATAAGGTAATTTCTGATTCAGGAAGATGGTATTTACTTATGTTTGAACTTCCTGGTTTTTACCTTTGTGCATGATATTATATTATGGGAATCTGAATCCTCTACTGTCCTAACAAAAACTGCATCTTCTGCTGTTGAAAATATACTAGTTGACACCCATTCAATTATATTTGGTTTCAATATTTTATCATAAAATCCAATGTTTGGGTAGGAGCATCTGTTCTCATTCACTTGCCTTGTTTGGGTAGTCTTATCATGTTGACAAGTGACCTATGGATTTAAGAGAGTACATATATTTTGTTGCAGGTTAATCCAAAGGCTGCTGAATCATTAGCTGATCCTGAAGAATATCCAAATTTGTTTGAAGATTGGCAAGTTGCACTAGCTGTCGAATCTAAAGCTGTGGAAACAAGGTCAGTGCAGAGAATGCAAATTTTATTGCATGTATCTTGAAATGAAGACAGTTAGTAGATTAGTGTTTTTTTGTGTGCAAAACATCTTTAACTATGCTCTTTTATTATAGGAATGTGTACCCTCCTGCAGAGCAGTACGTCAATCATGCTGACAAATCACACATTACCCTTGTTGAAGCTTTTAGAGACATGCAGATCGAGGAAGGAGAGGAGCATCTGGAGAATGGGGACTCTACTCATGAGGTATTCTAAATTTAAAGCTTACATGATCACTCAATTAGTTGCAAGAATTCTCATAAACTACATGATATTATATTTTGTTTTATGCCTACATAAAAATAGCCTCAGTGCATTGTTAGTTGTGGTGTTAGACTGTTAATTTATTATGTTGTTCTTTGTTGTAGTTGACTGAACAAAATGTAGAAGAGCACTACACAGAGGAGCAGGAGGAACAGAATGGAGAGGAAGGAAGCCAAGAGGAGGCAGTTGTAGTGGATGCAGATTCTACAGATGGTGCAGTACTCGTTAATGGTAACGAGGCTGACGAAGAGTGGGGTACGAATAATGAAGGAGCCCCGTCAGCCTAAAAGCAATTGGTTGGGGTGGTGTGAAAATCAAAATTTTGTCTCTGGTGATTAATTGTTTCTGAAGTGCCATTTCTAACTACCATTTGACAACTAGCTGTTTTTACTATAACTACTACCACCTGAGTTCTAACAATTCCAATTTCAATTCCTCTCAATTTTTAGTGTATTGGATACTGCACAGCATTAGGCTGTATATTTGGGATCAGGGAGGACATAATAAAATAATGTCCATTGTCAATAATGAAACGCTGACTAAATCTTGTGACTATTTTCCCATGATTATATACTATTGGGTTTGGGAGTTTGTAAAAGTCACCTCAATAAAGCTGTTTCCTTTTTAAATTTGTTTTGGTTGGTTCTTAGTCCTAACTTAAATATTCATCTTTGTTGGCAGTGCTTGCACCACATCACTAGGTTCCATCAAGACAGTCGGTTCCAGCTTCTGGGATTTTTATCTGAGGTAGATTTAAACTTTCGTATTGCATTAGCTATTATGACATCTGGCCTTGCATTTGAAAACTTGTGAAAATCTGTAATCAGGCCGTTTGGTCAATTTACTAATAAAAATATTTGCTCTAGCAGGTTGATCAATATGCAATCGAATAACAGTTTTTCTTGTTATTATTATGATCTTATTACCACCCGCAGATAGACTTTTTTTAGTTTGATAATGGATGCTCACATAGACGAGTAGTGTTGCAAAAAGAAGACCTGCTCGTGTTTGTGTGCATTGCAGATAGGCATTGTATGTTTTTTGGATGATTATTGTCGGTTTAATGTTCTTTAATTTAAAATGCAGGTCTTCTCAAGGTGCCAGGAAGAGATTTTGTGGACTGGTTGTTTGTTTCCTGGTGTTGTGGTTTTGTAGTGCCCTGAATTTTGTCATTTTGCATGTGGTATGAACAATATTCCTTAGGGTCAGTTACAATTTACTAGAGTTTATATATAGCACATTCTTTTGAGGCTTTTACCTCATTATACTCGTGCCATTGTGAATGTAGAAAAGCGGAACTAGAGACGGGTGCCTGTTTAAATTTTAGATAGTTATTTTTTTTAATATTTTTTCTTGATCATTTTTTAAATTTTTATATTTTCCTGGATTGTAAACATGGATGGTTAATAGAGAAAATAATGATTCTTCCCAATGTTGCTTCTGTCGTGTGTTCTTCGACTTGCTGTTTGCAACCGGTATAAAGGCCAAGTCTTAGCATTTCTCTTCTGAAAGTGTGATGTTTTCCGTGGACTTGTGCATTCGTGGATTGACAAACAACGACGTAAAACAAAGTGGGATAAAGCTTGGTTTCTTATAAAGGATCGTAATTTGATAGTTCGTAGCTCATCCTCTAATTAAATAAAATAGGGTTAGAGACAAGGCTTGGTTGGGCCGTTTGACCATAGAGTCTATTAAAATGGATTAATTTTAAAAGACTAAAGCGAAGTTGGAAAATAAAAAATGTATATGTATTTTGTTAAAAAAGTGTTTTTAGTTCCTCTACACATATTCTTCATAAACGACATTAATTTGTATTGATTGTGACGATATTTTTAAAATTAATTACAATGACATATTTTTTTAAAAAATAATTATTAAAAAGTGTCTCCTCCAAATTTTCAACGAATCCTAATTTTCAACAATTCCATTTGTATTTACATCTTCATTCTTTAATAATTTGTGTTGCAGATATATGAATTGACACAATTCTTCATCAATATATGTATATAATATAAGAGTTGTGGTTTGAAATCCACAACTTATTCTTCATGATCTAGACGAAAGGAATGTGTATGTGGAAAAAATTATTGTTGATAAAAGAAAGAATCAATAATAATTCATTCTCCAAAAATTAACACAGTATGTGAAGAATATATGCCAAAGAACTTAAAACACGTTTTTAATAAAATACAAAGACTAAATTAAATGATATGAATATCCATAAACTAAAAACAAAAAAAAAAGTATAAGAACTAAAAACATATTTATCCCATAAAGAAATATTAATAAAAATTGTTTACGGCAAAAGTAAAAATTATTTGAATTTTATTTTATATAATAATTTAAGAATCGTGTTATAAGACATTCATGAATAGTTATAATTTTTACTTCTAGTATGTTAATACTTTTACGTTTTATCTTAATATTTTATATTTATTTATGCATAAATTATTCTTATCATAAGTTTTTTTCATCAGTTATTATAAATATGTTTTTATCTCAGTTTCTATTAAATTTTTAAAAATAGATAATTTAACATAATTTCTATTTTTAATTAATTAAGTTTAGTTTTACCATATACTGCACTACTTTTTAAAAAAAATGTTATCAGTAACATTTCAATATACCTCTCTTGTTTTTTAAATAATGTTTTAGCTGCCAAATTTTAACAAATGTTCTCAAACTGTTTATGTTAGCACTTAGCATATTTGTCTACTGCTTCATAGTTCGGGGAACGACAAAAGAAGGTTTTTTTTTCTTCAAAATTATCAAATGGAATAAAATTTAAATTAATATCCAAAAATATATAAGTTATAAAATTAAAATTAAAATTAAAGTTGTAAAATTTTTTATAACTTCAATAAAAATAATAATAAATTATAATATAATTTATGATTTTCAATTCAAAAGTTATAGATTATCTATCACTTATCCATTTCTGAATATTAATTTAGATTTTACTCTACTTATTAATTTTTTTAAAGAAAATACCCTTGTTTCACCTTGTAGTTTCCATCTTTCTTTCTGGCATCTTAAATTTTTCCATGTACCAAAAGAAAAATTATTCGTTAATAAAATTCTAAAATTAATTTATTTTAAAGGGAAAATGTTTATCCTTAAATAAAAGAACATTACTACTAATTATTATTATTAAGTTAATTAAGTACTGTATTATTCAGACAGATAATAATGAGATAATATAGGAGTTAATGTTATAAAAAAGCCACGTGTCTATATTCTGAACTTTTTTTTTCCACCGAGAGAGAGAGTGAGATACTGGTGCCAGCTATGTGAGTGAGTATATTGCTGCCGCTATCTCTTCCTCTCCCCGCACTCACTCTACATCGTTTTTAGGGTTTGCACTCTCCACTCTTTATCCTGTCATTCCTTCTTCTTACATCTTTTCTCCTCATTTTTAATCTGTACCTTCTTTCTTTCTTTTTTTCTCGCCGTTGTAACAGAATATCACGACTTTTCGTTTGGCCAATTCTTGAAATCGAAAGATTCCGACAGAATTGTACGAATTATTATTTTTTTTTCCTGTAAGTACCCTTTGCCTCTATATTCCTTCGTTTTTAGCATTTGATTTGTTCCTTTCGCTATTGTTTTACTATTTGCCCTAGGTTTTTATGTTTCCTCTCCTAGAAAAAATTCATATTACTTTTGCCACCCAGGTTATTGGGAACAGTATTTTTGTTTCCCAGATCTCTCTGTTTGGTTTTGTGATTCCAATGGTTTCTCTTTTCTGTTAATCCTCAAGTAATCTTCTCTCGCTTTTATTTATTTATTTTGTGTCTTTCTACATTAACTGAGATTATTTAGGGTTTTATATATTGACGCTTAAAAATTTAGGGCTAGGCAGCGTCTGAAAATATGATATTTGAAATCTTGTTATGCTTAATCGTTGTTAGTTGTTTATCTTGTAACACGATTAAATGTTCAGACCGAATACAAACTAGTCGAATTCAAATAATACATTAGCTACTTACTACTTTGAAATAATAAATTGCAATTCTTTTATATTTTACATTGTTATATTTACTTACTGGTTCTTGTGTAATGTTATGCTTCAAATGCTTTCTTGAGATGTTTATTCTCCCCTTATAGTTTGTGTTATTTTGTGCTGCTCTATGGTATCAAATTATTATAATTTATTTATAAGGTGCAAATAATGTGAGCAGATGTACTTAGCATGAATAATTTAGGTGCTGGTGTTTACTAAACACTTCTGTAGTTTTCTTATGAAGAAAAAATATGGTTACCTTATTAAATATTTATATAGATGGGATTTCTAATCTGCATATCTTTTTGTTGGTTGGTATTTTCTTAGTTTATGGTAGTTTTCCTATAGTGTGTAACTTGTTATGAGGCTTAATAATTTATCCTGTGTGTGATTTTGTAATACGTATTATACATCATATGAGGAGATAATAAAAGAATTGTAATTTCCTGATTGCAGCTACTGTCCAACTTGGTAAACTAGAAGTTCATTTATTGTTTTCATTCTTCAATGGGGGATTCTGAGAATGCCCTTCCACCTACAAAGAAAAGGGCTGCTGGAAGGGAGCTCACTCGAGACACTCCCATTGATGATGAGGAAGATGCCCCCGAGCTTGAGACTGGCACTTTCAAGAGAGCCAGTGAAGAGGTTCTGGCAAGCAGAAGGATGGTCACAATTCGTCGCAAACAGACTAATTCTGCTCCTTCTGCAAATCCTTTTGCTGGAATACGCCTGGTTGCTCCCACTAAGTCCAGTGATAATCCTGCTGAGATTACTACTGAAATACAATCAGCTGGTGAGAATCCTGTTGCACATGATTCAAAAAGTGGTGAAGGTATAGCTAAGGATTCCGAGAAAGCCGAAGATGGGAAAACTAAGCAGTCAGAGTTCAAATCTGATGAGGCAGAGGATAAACCTACTGAAGGTAAGGATGCTGCAGAAGAAAGCAATGCAAACAAGGAGCATACTGAAGAAAAGGAAAGTACTGATGACAAATCCGAGGTAGATAAAGAACATAATGAGGATGTCACTGAAAGTGGAAATGAGGATAAGAAGGATGCTACACACAACAAGAGTGCCAGCAAGTTAGATGAAGAACAAACTGGGGATGGCAAGGATTCTGAAAACGATGATAAGAACGAGAACACTGACAATGTGGATGAGAAAGACAGCAAAGCTGAAAGTGCAGAGCCAAGTGCTGAAGGTGGCCATTTGAAGTCATTTCAACTGCTCTCAAGTAGCCAAAATGCCTTTACAGGTCTTGCTGGTACTGGATTTTCTAATTCCTCATTTTCCTTCGGTTCCATTTCCAATGAAGGGTCTGGTTCTATTTTTGGACTGAAAAGTGATAAGTCCTTTGGTCTTGGTTTATCTAACAATGGAAGTTCTCTTTTGGGGGCATCTGGGGCCTCTGCTGTTTCTAAGAATGAGGGAAGTGGTTTAGCAATGCAGGAGGTTATAGTTGAAACCGGGGAGGAAAATGAGAAAGTGGTTTTTAATGCAGACTCAGTATTGTTTGAGTTTGCTGATGGAAGTTGGAAGGAACGTGGAAAGGGAGAACTGAAGGTTAATGTTACCAGTGAAACCAAAAAAGCCAGACTTCTTATGAGGTCAAAGGGAAATTATAGATTGATTTTGAATGCTCGACTTTACCCTGATATGAAGCTCGCAAATATGGACAAGAAGGGTGTTACTTTTGCCTGCCTCAATAGTGCCAGCGAAGGGAACGGTGGTCTTTCAACATTTGCCTTGAAGTTCAAGGATAGCTGCATAGTGGAGGAGTTTAAAGCCGCTGTCATGGAACACAAAGGTGAGACGTCCACAGTTCTTAAGACCCCTGAAAATTCTCCAAAGGCTTCTGATGATTGATATACACTCCTTACTCACGTCTCACAATGTCTGTCTTCACAGAGATAATTTGCTATTCTGAGTTCGTTTGCCCTTGTGTGGCATAGTCTATTGTACTTAAATTAGTGTACTTGAATTTGAGTCAAGTCTCCAACTGATAATGGAACTTAATTTTGGATTTAGACTCTGCACAGTTTCAACGCTTGAACCCTGAAATGTTCAATAGTGCTGTTATTTCTTGAGCCTGGAATTTTGTCAAATTTCAAAATGACATATATTGAACTTTGCTATTGTGATGTTACCGTGACAAGATCACTTTTTAATTGAAATAAAAACTACTTTATTTTAGCTTGTGAACTTTTCAAAGATATTCACTTCTAACCGTTGCAGTCATCGGCAACTCAAAAAAATAGAGCACAACTCAATCTAGCGTCACCTAAACCTTGCATCTTTTTTTTTTGTGTGTGTGTGGGGGTTTCCACTCATCAATATCAATTGGCTAAGTTAGATATAGTGCTGCATATTCTGTTTAATTTAATTTGGGGGCTTCTACTGTAATCCGGGATGAGAAAGTGGGATGTAAGAAAGAAAAGTAAAGCAAGCTAATCAAACAATCACCAGTAGGTTATTGTTTTCCTCCTTTAAGAAAACAGAATCTCACTAGTAGGTTATATAGTCTTCCTTCTTTATGAAAACAACTACTTATAAAGAAAAAATATATTTTTTCTCTCCCTATTTTCTTTTTTACATGACTAAAACGTGGAGAAATGTTGCTTGCGTAGAGATGTCGGAGTAAGAAGAGAAAAAACTATTTCTAACTATTTTCTTGGAACGGAAAAATAGAAATATAGAGAAACATATTATCTTAGTACCAAAATTAGAATAAATATTTTAATATCTCATTAAAAAGTAAGATATTAGTTTTTTTAAAAAAAGAAAGATTGCAATCATTTTGAAACGAAAAGAGTGAATGAAAGCAAATAATGAATTTGTTTAAAAGTTGGACTAACCTGTTAAATTCATTTAATTATTTATTTATTTAAATTTGAAAAAACAAAGAAACCATTAACGTTTAAATATGTTATGGGTTGATTTTGGTCGTTATAATTTTTTTTAAGAAATGTTGTAAAATTTCTTTTCTTTTTACTTTGTTGGTAGTGTCTTTTTTTTAGTGTTATTTCTTTATATATATTTTGATCAATTGTA